>SMSQ01021567.1:7641-25042 GCA_019453375.1 Ctenoplectra terminalis | reverse complement strand
AAAAAAAAAAAAAAATAATGGAATTCTTAATCCTAACTCTGGATAAGAATGATGAACGATGAAAGATTCACGATGCGATATTTTATCTTAATATTTTAATATAATATGTTTTTTACTGTGCAGAGTGTTATAACTTATAATGTAAGCTTTTAAGGGCATATTCTTAATTTAATTTAATTTTTTTTTAATTTGTTTTACCTCGAACATTGTCCACCTGCAAATACATTATTTGGATAAAAATGCACTTTAAAATTGTGTTTCATAGATTTTATAAATAGGATCATATCATTGAATGAAACAATGATTTATCTCTTAAATTTTTTCAAAGCTAACAAATTAATACGATTGGAAACTTCTCGTTAAAAATAAACATACAGGTGTTTTAAAACCGCTGGGGTTAATCTGACCTCGCCTTATTCGCGGTAGGTTATACTCTCAAATAAGTAGAAGCTGTAATAAAATGAAAAAGAAAATTCAATGCTTAACGAAATAGCTTTCAGTAGAAATATTTAAAAGCTTTCATTATAAATGTGTTATCAAAAAATATTCCGGACCCGAAAAATCTTCTTCGCTATAAAGTGTTCGAAATCTTGACGTCCTACAACTTTCTCGAAACCTAATTGTTAAAAATATGCGTTATTATACAGTATAGTATACATATATTTTTAATGTTTTAGAAATAGTCGCGTATACTGTTGCTGTCCCCTTCCTTGCAAGGGTCAGGTATTGGTTTATGGCACTCGGTGAGTGTCTGGCTTTTCCTTTGCATTTTCGTTAGTTCGATTTAGTCCTTCAAGTTAAGAACACCATTCCAGGTCATTTTTGTAAAACACCATTAATAGATATTAATAAATATACTTAGTTAAAACTCTGTTGAATTTGTGTTACAAATAAATATTCACCACTAATCTTTTCTCGATTTATCCAATAACAAACAGAAAAAAGATTTACTTCCGAAAGAAGCCTATAAGAACTAAAAAATGTTAAAAAATTCAGACCTCAAACGAATACAAAATGGAGGTCTTTAAGATATATATACTGTCTATTGAAATATCTTCTTTATGAAACCTCTATAAAACATTGCTTTCGAAAGAGACCTATAAGAACTAAAAAATGTTAAAAATTCAGACCTGAAATGGATACAAAATGGAGGTCTTTAAGATATACAGTACTGTGCAAAAGTCTTAGACCACCTGCCAAAAAAAATATTTTGCTATCTTAGAAACGAATTTAAGATGGATTAATATTATTTTTATTTTGACGTTATTTCTTTCTTTTCCTTTTAAGAATTAGATTCACGAAGTTAATTAGATTGAGAAATATTGATTAATTTAAAACAATCAATATTTTGTGTATTCTCTTTTTACTTTCGCTACAGGACAGTTTTTTTTTTTTTTTTTTTTTAGATAATTGTTGAAAAAATTTTAAGAAACTCATTTTGCATTTCCTGCCATTCTGTTATCGACAATTTAAGAAGCTGATTTTTTCCTTTTCGGCTTTATTCATATGTTTCCTTTATACTTTGCATACGCGTTCCATAATGTTTTAATCAAGGCTCTGCTTGTTAAAGAATTTTTAAAACATATTTTCACCAGATAAAATTATGCATGACCAACACAAGAAAGACTATATGTAAAAATTTGAATTTAACAGTGTTAAGAAATGCTTCTCTAAAATGTCTTTAATTACAGTTACAAGATCAATAATGTAGATGGTCTAAGACTTTTGCACACTACTGTATATACTACCTACCGAAGTATCCTCTTTATGAAACCTCTGTAAAACATGATACACGCAATAATACACACCCAATCTTAGTCGATTTAACACAGAATTTTTCTCCATTCAAAAGAAATCGATAGACGTTATCAGCAAGCCTTCGAAAGCAAGCGGTATCTCCCTCAATAGGAGGAGGTTTCACGTGGTAGCGAATACACGCGTGCTCGCCGAGCCCCCTGGTGTTATTCCGTTCGTTCCAATCTCCCTTTTTCCTACGGCGACGATATGAATGGATATATTAGTTCCCGGTAATAAAACGGGGCTGCCAAAGAAGCCTGGCGCCGCTATCACACGGCTGGAAGTTCGCAAGATTGCTTAGCAGCCTCTCGATATGGCCGAAGTGGGAGCGCACAGAACTTCGATAATCTTCTCTGCAGCGGCCCCGGGCCCCAAGTTTGGCAATCAATGCGAAGTAACAGTTTAATTAAATACGGGTAACCCTTCGTCGACTCCGCGCTTAGTCGAAGACAGAGTAATCTTGGCCGCGTCGTCTCAAGACCTATACAGCCAGATTCGCCAACGAGAATTTTCGATAGACACGCAAATCTGTCTTCCCTCTGATTCTATTCTATCCATCGCTGTTTCGCGTTCTTTTTATTTTTTTTTTCTGGTTCAAAGACACGGATTTTCAGTGCACACTAGGTTGCGTGCGTTATTTGATGAAACGAGGAATTTAAATGGTTTCGATAACTATATTTAGTATCTATTAGGTTATCCCATAGGTAATGTCGTTCCTCGACGGTGATTTTTATTACGAAATATTAAGACATACAATTATTTTTGATCGTCGATATATTGACCAGTACTTTTCACGATCTTTTCTCTTCTGTTAACCCTTTGCCCTATAATCACGAGTCATACTCGTGGCGCCGATTATGGTTAACCCTCTATGGGACCGTGTGACTTAAAAGTTAGAAACTGATGTATCTATATTTTAAAAGATTTATTTTGTTTAGTTATCACTGCATTATTAAATTTGATCTGTAATTTTTTCTCCAATAAGCAGACAAAATTCGGCCTATAGAGGGTTGAAATACAATAAAAACACACAATATTTGTGATAAAGTTCAGTTTTAATTTTAACTGTAACTTAAATTTACAAGATTGAAAATTAGCAAATATAAAATACGTGTAATATTTCAATACTTTGCGTTTGACAGAGTGTCAAAGCAGTGAATAGTTCTTGCTAACGTGCATGAAGATTGAAGAAATCGTAAGCCAAGGGGTTAAGTAACTTGATTCTTTATTTTTCAGAAAAATGTTGGATGTTTTTAATTTTTTTTAAGTCTTTGCTGTGTGCGATATAGCGTTTAAAAACTAAAAATTAAAATTGGAAACTTATACCACGTTCGCTATAATCAATTACTACTTATTTCAATTACTGTAACATTTTTTAATCGACAAGAAAAATTCTACAATAATGGGTAGTTAAAATAAGCATCGAAGAAGATTTTTAGGTAAAAGCATCCCAATGATCAATAATCCCAAAGAAAACAATGATCAATAATGATCAATACAGTCATGACTAGAAATGAATGCAAATATTAATGTCTTACAGTGAAAATTTGCGTCAAGGAACGACATTATTTATGGGATGACCTAATAGTTAATCTTGTTAATAGGAAAAGACGAGTTAAGTCGTCATTTGAGTTACCAATAGCGTAATAATTTATGTACCTATAAATCTTTTGTATTTTAATGTATCCTTTAATTTCTATCGAATGCAAATTACGCAACAATAATTAATTCTCTTTTGTAATTGTTTAATTATATGACTTAACAAATATCGGATTAACAGTTAACCTAGTTGACTGGTTTACCGGTTAACTAGATCCTTTCTTAATCGAAGCTGCCTTCATACGCAGAATTAAAAATTAATAAATAGAATAAATTTTAGTTCTTGTAAACAGCGTATAAAGAATTTCTAATAAAAAAACTAATGATGCATTAAAGCACAACGAATCCTTGACGTAATAAATTACTACGAAATGTAGTAATGTATTTTTATTGTTTCTCTGGAGAAATATTACTTGAAACTGGTAAAATAATTGTGTGCTACGCATTATACTTAGCCTTTTCAATATAGATCAATAGTTACGCTAATAAAAATATCTAAAATATTTTATTGGCGAATTATCTAGCAGTTTTTAAACGACTCTTATAATACAAGAAGCATCATTTATATCTCGCATTTATTCTTCCAAGTTTTATTCAGAATTATAAATAACGATAAAAACATTTCTACCATATATTTCACATATAACCATTCTCTGCATAAACTCACAAACCTAATCACAATGCAACAAGAAAACAGAGAAAATATCTTCAAACACCCAAGAACTTCCCAACCTCCCAAACTCCATAGCGGTTAGCTACCCATCGTTATACAGTAACCATAGAGTACACGAACCTTTGAAAACGGATTATCACGTGTAATGAGAATAGTTGGCCACTAGTTCTACCAACTGATAGCTGATTATTGCCTATCACACACCCAAAGAAGAATCCTCTATCCTGGACGCATAACATAATACGATGGAGGCAAGCTTTTCGAGGCTGTTAAGCTTGATTTCCTGTTACCTGTGCTTAAATATCTGTTACTTAAGCTTGTATGTTTGCACAGTTTGTGCTGCCTCACGTACTTGGTTCTGGTTTACGATTAAGAGTCTCTGTAAGTTTTTTGTGCGTTGCATATTTATACAAAAATTGGCGCCGAATTAAATTATTAATCACTGCATATTATTCTTACACTATCTTTGTTGACTCCCACAGTGTTCGTGGAGTCGATAATATAGCATCAAAGATGCCAACACGTTTTTTAACAATAAACAGATAAATATATTTGTATCAGATAAGACAAATGTTCACAATATAATAGTTCACAGTTCTAGTTCAGTTCGTGTTCAATGATAGTACAATTCTAACTTGTTGTTCCTGGTACAGTTCACGTTCAGATACAGTTCTTAATGCAGTTCACAATTCGATTCTCATGCAGTTCGCAATTCAGTTCTAATCTTATTCTCAATTCAATTCTCCTCTTATTCTATCCTAGTTCTAATCTTGACAGTCCTTAAATATTAGACACCCTTGTTAGGCGTGTCATCGCCAAGAGGGTGGGAAGCATGCTATGTCCAATCAGTACTAAATTCTGGTGTCAAGAGAGGTGGTCAATGTCACGCCTTCAGAGTTCGTATGTCAGTCCCAAGTCAGGTAAGTGCAGATGTGACGGTGTCAGAAGGTCGCAGCTCAAGTACACGTGCGTCAGTTCTTAGTGAGGTTTTAGGGTACGGCATTTTGCTATTGAGCAGAAATCGACAAACACCGAAATATTCGCCGGTTTCTAGGTCGTAAACTAATAACATGCCAGATGTGAAAATGACCGTTCTCAAAAATAGCTAGAGTTCGTCCGTATCATAAATTAAGTCGTTCGCTGTCCTTAACAATCTTCAATTGTTAATCAGGATCTTTTTATACCCATTAATTTTTTTACTATTATGTAGAACTAAGTACAACGTAGAACTTTCCTTTTTTACTTTTATGTAGAAATTACGATGCCCCGTACGGGGATGCATGAATCCATCTCAAATTATTTGTATTTTTTTATTTTTTTGTTTTGTTTCACTTTTACCTCCAAAGATTCTAAACATATTGAAATTTACGATTATATTTCAGTTTTCGCTAAAATTTAACATATTGCATGCGGGAAACGTACTTTTACGTTTTTTGCAATCTGTCACTGGAGCGCGGGTCGCGTAAAAGTACGTATTTAATAGAAGATTTGTGCTGAAAAGCCGGTATCGTATAAATACGATGGGCATTGTAAGTGTGTATGGTGTTTTTTTTTTTAAATAATCATAGAGCATAGGTTTAAGTGTAAAATAAAAAAAATTTCGTTCGGAAAAACGAAGTAATTATCGATTTATTGCGATTTTACTGAATGATCAAACTCCCGCGAAATTTACGAAAAAACGCCCGCTACACGCGTAAGTCCGCAGCGAAGTATATCCGTACGCAATGTGTTAATATAGTTGTCGTGACACAAAATACTGCTATTTCTCCATGACGGATATAGTCGTCAAACACAGCTGACCGATTAAATTATGAGTATATTGTTTTCCACGCGCAATGTGTACACTTTTGGCACAGGGTCCAGTTCAGTGACAGCGGTACAGCGGACTGAACCGTCGTAGCGAAAGGGTTTTAAAAAATAGCTCGGTGTAGCTGACTTAAATATATATATATATTTTTTTTTTTTTTTTTATTATAATCCCGGGTGAGATCCATGCAATTTGTCCTGTAGAACATTAGGCACGTCGTCTTAACTGTTTGCTGTTGAGGGTAGCGTGTGGTTGCTATTCCCAGCGGAATAGCATTGTTTCTCAAGTTTTCATAACCAGATTTATGTTACTAAATCCTGTGGTTGCTTCTTCTTCAGTCTTCGTACGGTGCTAACAGTGTATAAGTTGGTGGCCAGCGGATTCGGATGATTAGTTGTTCTTCCTTTATAGCTATTAGATAGTCGGTGTATTTCTTCCTTTACAGTGGGGATTTGTACATTTCTTCGTAGCTCTTCGTTTCTTATGTACAACAAGGTGCGTCTACTGTTGTTCGTAGTATGATTGATCGCATGGCTTCCATTTTGTCTATATGACTTTTAGCTGATGTACCCCATAGTTGAATGCCGTACACATAAAAAAAAATAAACCCAATCCTTGAAACCGTTAACAGAGGCCGTCCTTAGTATAATCGAGCAAGATATTTTGATTGTTCGGCAAGAGAAGCGAAAAGGCTAGGCGAGCTACAGCGAAACTTGCGTAACCCATGCATAATCAAGCATTAATCCAGTGACCGTACGAACGAACAGGGTTTATGGAAACGTGTGCAGCGAAACGATCCAACGACTCCTCGCTTCTGCTTGCTTCGGCAACTATCGTGCAGCACACTTTTGCGAGCATAAAGAAGTGGCGTAAAAATTGTAGGACCGGTTGGCCAACATGCCGATAACGATCCTAGATCTTCCTTTTACGATCATCGGCAGGCCGGCATTAACGACAGCCTTTACGCGGCCTTTCATTTAGATAGCGAGTCTCTCTGTATTCACAACGCTTTCCTCTCTCGATTTTTACGTTGCCGGCTTTCGTTGTTAATGCAAACGCGCTTAAGGGTTAAGACATAACGAGTGGGAAGCCTCGGGGACGGTCTGGCGTGAAATAATCGGACAAAGCTTGCAATACCAGGCTAAGGTTGACTGCGTTGCCTTTTGTTATGGGGTCAGCGTCGCAATAAGAGCAGCCACGTGGATGCCTGCCTTCTTTTATTCGTCCATTCGCGATTGACCTATATAGAAGTTGTTTGGAAATAGTTGGGAGATAATTTATAGGGTGGTTCTGGGAGCCAAAATTGGATGAAAATTAAGAAGAACAAAATTGCGTTTGAAGCTTCGTATGTTAATTATACGTATTTAAAGATTAATTAAAATATAATTGGACCGTGACGAACTTCTCTACACCAATGAAGATTATAAATGGTAATGATCGAAATGATATTGAACGAATATTATTAACTCCGGCCTATAAATTATAGTACCTAAAATAGTTAAATGAAAGGTGGTAAAATACGTAAAAGATTAGTGAAATTTTTCTCCAAATTAATTGAACCCCTTGCGAGAAAAAAACTGACTAAATTTAACAAAATCTGGAACAAAAGTATAGCGGCCGTATGCTCGCCGAACGCTATTGCTAAGATTAAGTTTTACCCCTTATTTTCATTAGCCGTTATCTAGAAATTTGACACAACGAGTTTCACTCGTGGTGTTCATGTTTGACCCGAAATTGTGACCACGAGTCTCACTCGTGATATTTGTGTTTGGCCCGAAATTGTGATCACAAGTCAGTCTCGTCAAAGTACGGCAAGTGGTTAAGAGCCTTGCTTGATTCAGCCTACCCAATTTTGATTATGTTTCTAATATATCCGTTTGCGTACCAGAGGGATTTGAAAAAACACGATCGAAAAGCGCCAAGGAGCGCGAACGCGCTCCTTCGATTACGTATCGAAAAAAAGCAGAAGAGCATGATCGCGCTTCTTTGAATACGCGCGATAGCATTTGTCACATTCAATGCGGTACGACGTACATGCGTCTGAAAGGCTGAGCGCGTTTCGACAAATTGTGGGTGCGTCGTCAGTTGTCTGTATCGGCCAAATGCGCTGGCTTTTTTCGACACAAAATCTCAAGAGTGCGAAAGTGGCTCGTGGTACGCAAACGGATATCTAGGATTTTAAAAAGTCAGACTACTACATAGTTTCATAAGAAGTATAGGAAATATAAATATTTTCATCTTTAATGAAATCCTTTCAATTATTTTATACAATAGCTGAGGCGAGCCGTACATTCGCACTGTGGAAGTGTGACACCCCTAATTTCTCCTCTATATATAAATATATTTATCAATTTATTTATGCTTGCTCGTAACATGTTATTTTATCGTAAAAAATCCTATTCTCTTATTTTGTACAAAAAATAATCAAGATCCACGTTGCAGCACTTAGGAGGATGTTGCTACGCACGCGAGCGTATGCGTGTCATAGCGAGACGCAAGCTATTAGCCTAATGCGGCAGTGTCCGTCGCATAGTTCCACCGTTGTTTATATGCAAAGCAATATTTTTTCATGTTCAACCCTTTGCGGACGAGTGTCGGCAAATAACCGTCCATAGCTGTTCACCGTTACGGGCGCGAATTATAGAGCGGCTCGCGTGCGTCTATCTTTCTAAGCGATAAGATACGCAACGGTGTAGTATACTAATTATTACGCTTCCTTTGATAGAAAATCAGAAATTTTCCACGCTGAAGTCTTCGTTGAATTTAAATAAAGTTTTAGTTTTCATAACGCAAACGTTCAACGTGGATATTTTCTCAGCTGCGTGCCCCGATACCTCTCGTCTACAGCGACGCTCGCCCGCCGGCCGACTCCGTCCGGGTTAATTTCTTTTTAATGTTCACCATAATTTTGATATTTTATCCTAACATTTATACACTCTATTTATAGTGTGTACGTACGTTTCAAAAGTTACAGCACCCTCACAATTTCAACACAGGCCACAGGCGGTCATTGTACGATAGGCTTTATCTTCTCTATCTAATAGCTACTTAATTCGAAGTTCCATAACCGGTACTTTAACCCTTTCGGTACGAGCGCCGGATATATCCGGAATCCATCTGATCACCTGTATGTACGAGCACCGGATATATCCAACATCCATCTGATGATCTAGTGTTACTTATATAATTAATAGAATTTGATATAGAAGTCTTTTAATATTAAAACTATAAACGACACTTGTTAGAAGAAACATTGTTTCATCGAGCACAGTTCTTATTTAACGCTTAGAAAAATCTTCATACAAAAAAGGATTGACCATTCGCTATGTGTGCATTTTCGTGTGTACAGCGGCAGTGTCACAGCGGACAGAGCGCTCGTACGGAAAGGGTTAATGTTGACTCCCACAGCTTTCGTGGAGTCGAATAATTTAGCATAAATGCCAACACGATGTACATTAATAAATCTAAGTGTTCTATTAGTCAAGTTCCGTATAAGCTCAAGTTCCGAAGTTCAAAATCCTAACGTGTACAAAGTTCAAAGTTCAGTTCACAAATACGAAGAAGTCTCACCTCTTCGCTAATACTCAATAAACAATAATCATCCAATAACTTTTCTAAACTACGCTTAAATACTAGACACCCTCGTTAGGCGTATCGTCGCCATGAGGGTGGGAGGCATGCTATGTCCAGTGATTTCAAAATTCTGGTGTCAGAGGAGGTGGTCACTGTCACGCCCTCAGAGTTCGTCGGTCAGGTCAGCGGGGTTCACGAGTAACGGTGTTGTTGAAGTTAGCAACTCATGTGCACGTGCGTCAGTCATCGGTGGTATAGGTTAGGATACGGTAATCTGCTATTGAGCAAAAAACGACGAACACCGAAATATTCGCCAGTTTCTAGGTCATAAACTAATAACGTGCCAAATATGGGAATGATCGTTCTCAAAAATAGCTAGGGTTCGTCCGTATCATAAATTAACTCTCTATGGGACCGTGTGACTTAAAAGTTACAAACTGATGTATCTATATTTAAAAAAATTAATTTTCTTTAGTTATCACTGTACTATTAAATTTGATTACTGTATTACCGTAGCGATACCACGATCCATTTACAGTAATTATTAGTTAAAACATTTTCAAATCAAAGTGAAAAACTGTAATCAATCGTAATTTTTTCTTCAATAAGCAGACAAAATTCGGGCTATAAAGGGTTAAGTCTTTAACTGTCCTTAACAGTTAAATGTGCCGTTTATTTTGATAGTGGCCTAACTCCATTTTTCAATTTTTTCCGGTTACCATGGTTACATGTACAATTTCATGTTGTTTATCAGTAAAGCATTTCAGGTTGCTCATAATCCGAGCAAATACAATAATTTCTTGACACATAAGTTTTCAGAGTTAGTTCAATAATCGAACTGTGTAGTTTGAAAGTGGCCTAACTCTACTTATACTTAAATCAAGATATTTCTTTAAGGTCCTAAATTTATTACCACGTCGGGGTAGACCAAGAAAATTCGAAAATATTGTACTGACACCACTGTATAAAAATATCAGACAAATTACAACAGCAAAATTCAAGAACATAATGGACCTATTACGATATATACCACCGGAACATCATGATTTCTTCAAATCCCTTTCACACGCACAAAATGTAGACGAGTAGTAGATTGTTTTGTAATAAATTTATGTTTATAATTTTGTACATTATGTAGTTAAAAAATGTTTTGAATCGCATAAATTATGTTTTCGAAGTGTTTTAAAGATATGTAAAATAAATTCAGTATTGTTTTTTTTAATTTGAAGCATTTTAAATTATGTCGAATGGACTTGGACACCTTCAAATTTTATAACGAATCTGGTTGTTAATTTTGAAAGAGGCCTAACTCCATTCTTCATAAGAAAAGGCATATTATTCACGTCACAATTGCCACTATTTTAATAGGAACTATAAATTTAACACCCTTAGATACACTTAAGCAGTATGACTCATTAGTATCCTATACGTATATTTGTAAATTCATTGAAACGCAAACCCTTAAATATCTCGATTTCAAGATAAATGGACTTAGGCTACTTTCAAAATAAACGGCTTAAATATCCTTCATTGTCATCCTAATCGTTGTCCCCTGACGCAGTCCCCGAACACAGGTCCACATAAAACATTATCAAACGTAACCAGACACATTTCCTTTAAGTATCAACCAGTAAGACTGCGACGAAGTATCAAAGCGTAGGAGTCATGGTCGAGTAAGCAGCACCTTCCTCGTAACATTCCTCCGTTCTTCCCGCTTTTTTTCCTACCGTCCCCGACACGCTCAACTGCCACTGTCGCGAGCAACTTCCGTACCCAGGGGAGTTTCCTTACGGCTGATTTCGATTTTCGATGAAACTTCACCGTGTTCTGCCCTGCGCCCTCTTTGCCCTTTTCTGTTCGTACCCGATTGCCCGCCCTCGGCCACCGCCGAGACCCGGCGAACCTTCTTTGCTTGTTTACGAATTACCAGCCTCATTTCCATCCGTGTGTCCTCCTTGCCTCGCTCGAAAACTTCATTTCGATACCGAAGGACCCGAACTTTTACCATGTGTATCCCCGATGAAGGTGAAGACGCGATGACGCAGACAGGGTGGTCTTGGGTCAGTATCGTTGATGCACTTTGTGATTCGGGAATGAGATCCTGATGATTCAGAAGGAATCGTGCGTGGGATGATTATATGGATTAAATATGTAATTTACATTGTTTAGATTAACTCTGTTCAGTCTTACCGAACACCCTGTATATACGTTCATCGCGTATAAGCAATTTAATTTATTTTCGCAGCGGTAATAAACTTGGGAAGCCGTCGGGCACCTTAACTTTCTAATATTTAGGTTTTACAATGGCTTTGCCCACATCTGGCTGCCAGAATTCTTGCTTTCCAATTCATTTCAATTTACATTGTTAACATTGCCTACTAGCATCGGAGCGCTGCCCAAGGTTATTACCTACCGCACCATTGTGCCGCGACACACGGCTTTTTCCGCGTGCGTCGCTCAAGGGTGCAAACCATACCTGAGAGTGACCGTTAGACTTGGGGGTGCCATTTTCACTTTTTCTCAAATTACCAATCAAATAGAGTTATCCACCTCCCTCGTCTACTTGGAAAAAATGTCTTTAACCAATCCGTGTGTCTCATCCCCGCCGCTGCACGTCTTACGAGGCATCGCGGGTTCCGGCACAAGACACTCTAGTCCACTTACAATTCTCCGATCAACGAAAAAACAACCTAGCTTTAAAATTATATCTCAGTCACCACTTACCACTAGAACTCTGTAAATTAGCTATAGCACGTTTGATCTCGTGTATAGTACGTTTCGATACAAGGTCGCGACTTTTTTTTGTTACGCGATATTTGAGACGAAACAAACTCTGCATCAGTTTGATCTTCGTAATACCGGACCGGGGTACTGGTTGTGAACTTTTAGCTTATACGGGGTAATAATTATGTGCTTAACACGTTGAGTGCCACGTCAGCCATCGGTGGTTGACACTGAACTTTTCGTTTAGGCCGCGTCAACCACCGGTGGCTGACAGTGTAAAACATGATATGAAACTAAGAAATTTACATTGTTTTAAGTAATTACTGAAAATTTATTTAAAATTTACTTAATTCTTATGTATTACAGGATTATATCATTAAGGCATTTTAATGGATTTTATTGAAACACGGTAAACATAAAAACGGTTGTCCTTCGCAGGCATCGCAAAACGCGACAACTCGTTTAGTCATTTTTCTGGCCATTGCTCTACCATATCGTGTCGCATTTTTTTCATAACATGATTTACAATATTTTCGCATTGCAGAGACTTTTCCAGGTTTTTTTTTGGTGTTTGTTTCGTTGTTTTTTTAGAAGTTGTTGCAATACTGCCAGATGGAATGTCTTCTTCTCGACAACTTGTAAGGTGTACCGCTAATTTTTTGATGGCGCGTAACGTGTCGAATGAATGTCTATAAGCATTTCATTCTAAATGTAAATATCTTCTACCGCGATAAGAAACAGTGGCCCTAATATATTTACACAGCTGTATCGAGTAAATTTCAATCTGTTAGTAGCGCGCTTCGCATCGCTGTACCGCGATACAAGCGCTTCTAAGCAGCGCGCGTGGCCTGACGGGGATTTCCTTAAGAATTCGCGTGGCGCTCAACGTGTTAACCCTCTGCGGACGAGCACTCTTCCGATTCTGATTGGTGACAGGTGGATGATAATTTCTATATGGAACTAGATTAGAAACTGAATATCTAAATAATTAGACAGAAAATAAAATAGAAAACAGTCTCCTATTCGTTTGTCGCTGTGGAGGCGACAATTCGACTTAGAAATCAAATTATAATGTCGCCGCAGCGGCGACATTCGTCCGCAAAGGGTTAAAGGATTTTTCTACACTTTATTGTTGTTATATTAGGTTGTCCCAAAAGTTTCTTTCGTTTTATTAATAAGTAACGGATGCATAATATTTTATGTTTTGTAATATATAATTATTTTACATAGAATCCATTTTTCTCTATTATCTTCCTTCGTCTCTCGTTTAACAAATTAGACTGCGTGTTTATGTGAACACTGCCAAAAGAAGCCACTGCATGAAACAATGAATTTATGTTTCACTAAGATGTAATACTAAGGTGTAAGTTTATTCTTGTGTCTAATTTATTTATATATACTATTAGCAAACATTAGATAAAATTAGACGAAAGGAACGTTAAGGTTCGCGTGTACCCCAACTGGTACTTATCAAATTTCAACCCCGGTAATACGAGCGTTAATTATAATAACATTACGTACAATTTTAGGAAAGGAAAGATATTTCAGGATTCTATTTATACGAACCGAGAATGTTTCCTATGACGTCAAACTAAGATTATATATCAACTAATCGAAGTAAAGTGAAAATTTTTAATGAACATGGGTTCAAAGATAACTTTGATTCCGCGGATTTATGAAATATTGAAACGCTTCTGTACAGACTCGAAGAAATCTGTTGTTTCAAATTATACAGTGTATTCTGCATCGCACACCTTAAATATTTCCATAGATAAAATTCAGTTACCAATTTGTAGACAAAAATGTTAAACTTAAGAAACATTTTTGTAACCCACGCTTATCAAAAACGTTCCGTCTTGTTTTAAACAAGTACAGTTCGACCCAAATCTCCTCGCTATCCGACATTTGAATATCACCTCTAATACCCTATAAATACGTTCAGCAAGAATCGATGAGAAAGCCATTACGAGAATCTCATCGAACAGTGAACCAATTTTAATCAGCAATTTGCTTGTTCTCCGTCACACATTGGCCAAGATCGAACAGAAAATAGAACGAACCGAATTCCTTTTAATATCGCACTAAGTGGGAAATGATGTTCTTCCTTTCTTCGTCAATAATCAGGAGGAGCTCTATCCTGAGGCTTTCGCTACGTTATCACACTTAAGTTCAACCTATGCATTATTCAAAGAAAGAGTAGGCGATCTGGTAGCAGGAAGGGGGAAAAGAAAAGAGAATACCAGGTAAGGAGGAGCCTATTAGCATGGAACCAAATTACTTTTTCGCGATAACGTCATTCGTAGAATTTGCCACTGTGGATGTTGGAAGGTTTTTCAAGCTTCCACCGCCGGCGAAGCGGCGACGTAATATCTACGAGTCGCCTACTGTTTGCGCGATCTTCTTCGAGAAGGATTGACCTATATCTCGTTACCGGCAATGGGAAATAAAAATAATCGTCCGCAGGAGACAATCAGTCGTTGTTGTTTGAAAACACTGTCAGGTATTTCTTACCGTTTTCTTGCCGGCGAAATAAAGCAAACAGACCCGTCCTCCAGTGGCCTGGTCTACGCGACTTCGATACCTGGCTCCGCCGATCCGACGATGCTTGAATGTACAATCGAAGTCACGAGTTCGAGAAATTTAATCGTTGATCGGTCGCTTGTCTACTGCATTGCGGGAAAATCGGCGGAGCAGAAAAAGGTCGTGTCTAATCCACGACATACTTTTAGGTTTGTGTTCCACGGAATGTTATTTTAAAAAACATATTGCAAGCGGTACTCGCCCAACTGAGTAAAAAGATCTTGGGATTCAACCATTTTTCAGTTACAAATAGCTTTGTATATTTGGAAAGTTTTTTCTATTTTGTTGATTTTCAACCGTAGATCAACGTTAAATGTACAGTAGTGTCCATGAGTATTTGACCACCTTCAGTTTATTTAAAATATAAAAAATATACAAAATATATTTGAAATAAGACATCTCGATGTAATTTTTGCAACAGTATTTCTCTCTTACGTTCGTATAGAAATCGTGCTTCTATGTCAGTTATATAAATTTATATTTATTCTACTTGGGGCTATTTACATTATAACTTTGACATAAACTTTTCAAATACTTACGGACGGTAGGTATATGGACGTACAGTGGTAACTCGTAAGAATTTTTGGTTTTCGTTATAGCAACAAAAGTGAAAAGAAATTGATATGGATTGAAAAAATCCTACCATTGATAAAACTGAAAGTAATTATCCAGAAAGCGATCTATATATACAGTCAACCCTCCTATAACGCGGTACTTTCAGAACGCGGTTTCCGTATAACGCCGACCTGAAATTGCGATAGCCCTCCTATAACGCGGCACTCTGAGAGCGGGGTTTCCATATAACGCGGAGCTTGACAGCGAGGATGAGTGTTAAAAGATTTTACAAAAATCTTTCTTGGTTTTGTTGGAAAACAGTTCTTTTGTTTACTTTTTGTTTCATTTTTTTTATCGTTTCCTTATATGAACTCTTCAATTCGATAAAAATAATTTATAATTTAATCTTGTCTTTTGTATTTTTGGTCTCCATATAACGCGGTACCAATAGTGTGATTTGTACTAATTCTAAGTTTCTTATAGCGCGGTTTCCATACAACGCGCTACGAATTAGCTTGGTTTGTACGGTTAAATCCGAGTTTCTTATAGCGCGGTTTTCATATAACGCGGTACGCACTCACCGCGTTATAGGAGGGTTGACAGTACTCTAAATATGTATAAATATCATAGCAACTTTCATTTTACGTTTGAGGATCTACAGTCTTGCAGCGTTTATAACCGCCACTATAGACGTATTTACTTCTTAACATAGTCCTTGTCTTCTTGCGACAACATACTCCCTCCGTCCTAAGTCTTAGAAGGGTATTTCCCTTTATCTGCCTTTAATACCAATAAATTTCGAAGAATAATTATATCGACGAAGTCAGAATGCGTACCAACTTATTCGATAGATACCTCCGATATTCGAAAGAGTTCCCGACTCTGCAAAATGCGAAGCGTGTGTGAAAATAAAAACAGGACGCGCAGAGACTCTTTCGCGGATACAATTTATCCTTTTTACCGACGATCTTAACCTTAATCCCGACCTTCGTTTTAGCTGCAACAACTTTCGATCAAATTTCTAAGAAAATAAAAAAAGAAATCGATTGGCGTTGGTCGCTCAACGGATACTTAAGGTGCCGCAGACTGGTACGTAGAAAAAAAAAGAAGCAGGCGGACGTCGCGCGTGAGATCCCTGTGGAAGAATCGAACGGAAGATACAGAGAGAAAATCAGCGAGAGGGATACACACGTGTCGGAATGTAATTTGTTGTCTGCAAAAGACAATCGAAGAATTGGTCCTGACGGAAGGACATCGGTTCAAGCGGGATCTAGCGAGATACTCATGGAGCCAGTCAACCACGAGCGCGGAGGATCTTTTCCGGCGTAGTCGGGGAAACAATTTCAATCGTTCCAAATGTAGCTTTGATGTTTTCCAAGGATACCTACGCATTCCTCTGGCCCGTGGACCTCGTAATTCGTTCGGGAAAGAGCAGAACTGGCTCTTCGTTCCATCCCTGAACGACCGTCTGCCGCTCTAACTCCTCCGTTTGTTCCTCTTCTCTCTTCTTTCCGGCTAAGGACACACATGCCGGTATTACCTTCGAATTTCTTTGCCCTTTGTTTGCCTCTTAAAATCACGGAATCCCTGAGCTTCTATGAGCGGAAAGCAGCGAGACACAAACTTTAATTTTATTGTGTCAAAGTTGGAACAAATAACGGAGTCCTCTGTACCTTGCGAGTGGAACTAAGGAGCGCCCAACCCCATTTTCTACCCCGACTCTCTCTCTCCTTCTTCTGTCGCTCGTCTTTGGTGACCATGCAAATATTTATTTCCTTTTTCTCACCCGGCAAACATAGTCATCCAGGCGATTTCTTCGGCCGTCTAGAGCAGAGAAAACAAGTCGAGAGTGTTTTATCGAGAAGCAAGCGTTTATCGTTCCAGGAGAGCTTGCCGGGGCTGTTGGATTTTCCTCTGGTTAATGGTAAAGCAATCATTCTCGCGCCATTCGTTTCCTTTTCTTTTCACTTTCCGCTAATGTTAACTGTTCGTTTCCAGTATAACCATTTCCATTGTGATTGTGCAACAAATAATTAACTGGCACGCATAGTCAAAAGTAATCAGAATTGAAATTGTACGTCGAGGGATTGACC
>SMSQ01021564.1:0-12366 GCA_019453375.1 Ctenoplectra terminalis | reverse complement strand
AATTTAATAGAGCAGTGATAACTAGATAAAAGAAATTTTTTTAAATACAGATACATTACTTTGTAACTTTTAAGTCACACAAAGCCATAGAGGGTTAAATTCTAGTCCTGATTGCCGCTGACGTGAATTCAGGTCCTGCAATTTTTCATTCCGAACGCGGCAACATTAGGCGCTTTCGATAATAACCGCCATTTCAATGAGACAAGTGAGAATATCTCAGTTGACAATAGACCGCTTGTTACTATTGCGCTGAATTTATTCAGTGAGCGAACTGAGATATTCTCACTAGAATTTAACCCTCTATGGAACCGTGTGACTTAAAAGTAACAAATTAATGTATCTGTATTTAAAAAAATTAATTTTATTTAGTCATCACTGTACTATTAAATTTGATTACTGTATTACTGCAGTGATATTGTTGGAATCCTCGGATGTAGCTCCAACACTTTGTTCGTGACACAAGAATATCTACTGTCGACGTCCGCAAAGGATGGTACAAAAAGCTCTGCTCTATTGGCGCGCATCGACTTATAACCGAAAAATCCGCGCAGAGAGGGTAGTGGTGGCCCTTACTTTTGGTGTTGAGTCACACGGACTTTTACCTTGTTTTTGAGTTCGGAATGACTAACGACAGAATCTTAGTTATCTGTTTAACACGATTCGGCGTGTACAGTCAACCCTCCTATAACGCGGTGAGTGTGTACCGCGTTATACCGCGGTATAAGAAACTCGGATTTAACCGTACAAACTAGGCTAATTCGTAGCGCGTTGTATGGAAACCGCGCTATAAGAAACTCAGAATTAGTACAAATTACACTATTCGTACCGCGTTATATGGAGACCAAGAGATATAAAAGACAAGATTAAATTATAAATTATTTTTATTGAATTGAAGAGTTCATATAAGGAAATGATAAAAAAAATGAAACAAAAAGTAAACAAAAGAACTGTTTTCCAACAAAAAGAAGAAAGACTTTTGTAAAATCTTTCAACACTCATCCTCGCTGTCAATTATGAGTCGCCTAACTCGTCTTCTTTTAATGGGCAAAATGTCTTCCTCGCTTGGTTTATCTTCACATTGGTTTTCGATTGTAGCTTTTTTTTTTCTAACTCCACTAAAACCTCTCTATAGGGAGGAGCTAAGCAATTTCTTAATTCTCTTTTAAACTTTAAGCTGCGCACTGTTAAACGATCAGTTTCAATGAAACGAAGTTCTAATTCTTTAGCCAAATTGAGCCCTTTTTTCACATCCTGTAAATTGAGATTTGGCATCCATTCGTTTTCCTTATTTTCGTTTACCAATGCATTTGAGGCAGGTGCATCAATTAATTCCATCGATTCTTCCTCATCTAAAGTTTCTTCCCCTTCTAGCTCCGCGTTATATGGAAACCCCGTTCTCAGAGTGCCGCGTTATAGGAGGGCTATCACAATTTCAGGTCGGCGTTATACGGAAACCGCGTTCTCAAAGTACCGCGTTATAGGAGGGTTGACTGTATACGTAAGTTGGTCATCCAACAATACCACGATTCATCTATAGCAATTATTACTTTGAGAATTTTCGAATCAAAGCAAAAAACTGTAATCAATCGTAATTTTTCCTCTGATAAGTAGACAGAATTCGGGCTATAGAGGGTTAAGATCTCTTTGTTAGGTACCACAGAAGCTTAAAAAGAAGACCGACTAATTATTAAAGGCTATTTTCGATGTAATAATATCGTAGCTCGCAGGCATGTACTAAATAATTGTTTTCAATAAAAAAATAGTCCCGATAAGAAGTCTGTATACCAGCGGATAGGTACGCCAGCGATCGTCTTGATATGTGAAAATTATTTCTCTAGGAAGCTTGATTTTAATGGACTACCCGGTTCGGAAGTTTCTTTACAGCCCCCGGCTACGTTCAATAAGTCCTCTTCTTTTCGTAATTTTCCATCGATACTACTTTGGTTCGTACAGCGTATTTCACAAAGTACGCTTAAGTGAAAAGTTGAGAGGTATTTCGGATAAAGATACGATAAATCTTTATTTCCGATGAGTATTTGTTATAACCGGTTTCTTAAGTTCATATCTGGGTTACATTTGAGATTCTATTCTGTAATTAAATTAAGAATAGTTTCAGAGTGTTCTGCTGTATAGCTAGCGTTTAAGTAATTTAACGTCGAATTTTATATGCAATTTAATTCGGTGCTATATGAAAAGTGTTTTCTTAATTAATGTTTCTTTATTCATTTTTCGGGAAGTAAAGTACGAACATATGTGTATCATAGTTATTGAAACAACACTTGAGTGTTACTGCATAAATATTTAAATGTGTTGTGGGTTAGATAAAGCAGTTACAGTGTCACGACAGAGCTGATATACGTTTGATAATGGTTAACCCTCTGTAGCTCGAATTTTGTTCGCTTATCAGAGAAAAAACTGCGATTGATTACAGTTTCTCTCTTTGGTTTGAAAATTTTTTAGCTAATAATTGCTGTGGATGGACTGTGGTGTCAATATAGTGATAAAATTTAATAGTAGAGTGTTAACTAAGTAAAATAAGTTTTTAAAAATATAGATACATCAATATGTAACTATTCTTCATTAGACACATATTGATGTATCTATATTTAAAATCACAAAAAAATGATGTAACTATTCTTCATTAGACGCATCATTTTTTTGTGATTTTTAGGAAAGAAATTTATCGAATTATTATAATTCAAGGACTATAATTATTATAGTTAAAAAAAGATTCTGTGTATGAGGCCCTAGAGGGTTAAAATAAAATTTGGACAGTATAGAATATAAGTGGGGAACGTGCAGCCTTCATAAAAGCTAGTTCTTGTATTATTAGTACTTAATTATCTAAATTACGACAATTTGCAAATTAATAGAATTAAACAAATATTGTAAAAATATTATTGCAGCCTTCACAAAAGCTAGTTCTTGTATCAATTAATACTTAATTATCTAAATTACGACAATTTGCAAATTAATAGAATTAAATAAATATTTTAAAAAAATTATTGCGGCCTTCACAAAAGCTAGTTCTTGTATTATTAGTACTTAATTATCTAAATTACGACAATTTGCAAATTAATAGAATTAAACAAATATTGTAAAAATATTATTGCAGCCTTCACAAAAGCTAGTTCTTGTATCAATTAATACTTAATTATCTAAATTAAGATAATTTGCAAATTGATAGAATTAAATAAATATTGTAAAAAAATTATTGCGGCCTCCTTTGTTACTGTTTAATTTAAATGTGGCTTTTAATAGTAAAAAAGTTCCTCACGTCTGGTATAGAACATTATCATGTTTTTTAAGCAGTTTTAATTTTTAGACTTTGCATTTTAAATTTGCGGTAATTTCCAGATATTAAATTCCTTTTTAAATTTATAACGAAGGATACGCGGTGAGAAGAATAACGTAGTAATGCATTGCGTAGTCATCCATAAATGCTTTCCTTTTTTTATATTTTATTTCATAAAATATGATGAAGTAAGAACGTGAAATGTTAAAAAGCTCTGGAATTAGAATATTATAATTCAGATCCATCGTTTCTTTTTTAGTACAAAAGAAACCCTTCTTTTATAACAGTGCACACTTCATGAAACGTCCTGTAACCAGACACACGTTCACGATCCAAACTCACGAACAGAGACATTCAACAACCTTTTAAGAATTTCTGTAGAAAAAGTTAGCCAACCCTCGCGGATACGTCGAAAAAGGTCTCTGCACCTTATCCTTGCACTTTACAATGCAAGAAACCTGCCACGTGAATAACTCATACTACAATGGAATTGTTTGAAATCATCTTCTGTGAACAATTACAATTATACAAAGCACACGTTATTTTATAACTCGTTCCAACCGAGCACTGAATTTAAACAATGAATCATGCGCTTTTCTTTATTATCACAAAATGGTATTACCAAATTATAATCTTCTTCTCTGATACATCAAAGAAATTTCAAACTGTCTTCAAATTCTACTCGCGTCTTGATCCATTCTTTTCTCAGAACCTTTTCATCGTCTCATAAACAAAATATAATTTTAACCCTTTAACCGCGGGTGTTGGTTTATAAACCACGTACTAAAATTAATATGTATCAATTTTTGCTAATATCAGATAGCGGTTGTGGCTTACATGCCACTGAAATAAAAGTAAAATAAATACAATGAAAAAAAAATCATTTTTTGGAAAGACAAATGAAAGATAAATGAAGAACCGAAATGAATAAAAGTACATAAAACTCTGTTGGATCAGCTACAACCTACATAAATATCTAGCGCGCCATAACTCCCAGCGTTTTAACTCGACGCAGCATCATCCCTTAAAAGCTGTCGTTAAATTGATTCCCTTATATAAGACCCTTCCCAGGGATGAACGAGTCTTCCCGTTCACGTATTCAACGCCATTAATTCGTCCAGCCGGTACCCGCGTCGAAGCAACAGAGGATTGCCTCAGATCAAGTCACCCTGACCCCCCTGAAATTATTTTACACCGAGAAGCTACGAAGGTCCTCCCCGTTGCGGACCTTTCGAGAGGCGAATCCAAAGTCGATATCAAGTTCTCCTTCTATCCTCGTCGCTGAATAACATGCATTAGCCTTTCGCCAGATTAGAGAGGAGCCGGAGGAGTTTGAGCTGGTCGGTGCCGTCCGGCCAGCTGCATCGTGTTCCCAACAGAGACTGTAAGGCGGGAGGGGATGAAAACAGAAAGAAAAGAAGAAAAGACGAACAGAACCGGACCTCTGTAACGCGGAGAGACGGCGAACGAAGACGAACGCCGAAGAAAGGGAATCGAAGGGAGAACATAGGACCTGGATTAGCATATTATTTACTCGCGATATCCGACCAGGTTCGGAAACAGTTGGCGCGTAAACTTTAAATCTTCTTTTCGAGGGTGATACTTTTCGCGACGGTCTCACCTCATTAATGCTTTGCTCGGAGAAGATTCTCTGGACACGTCCGCGTCTCCGGCGTCATCTCTCTTCTTCCTCGTTGGTCTTTTAGAGGCGGACGCCGCGGCTTCTGTGAGCTCGTTGCGAGCGGCGA
Source organism: Ctenoplectra terminalis (assembly GCA_019453375.1). Lineage (NCBI taxonomy): Eukaryota > Metazoa > Arthropoda > Insecta > Hymenoptera > Apidae > Ctenoplectra > Ctenoplectra terminalis. Next base: position 7,323 of record SMSQ01021564.1, on the reverse strand, counting down.
CAACGAGCACGTAGCAGGGGAAAACCCTCTGCCGATGGGAAAAGAAAGTCACATTCATTCCGAGTCTAATTTACCGTGTGGAAATCGCGGTGAATGCCATTAGCGGCGCCGTGAATCCTATGTATACCGAAGAACCTTTATGCTACGTGCCTTCGTGGTGGAAAGGACGAAGGAGCCTTTGGCTCTGAGCCCAGGGACACCTGAAATTAACGCGCACCGCGTACCTCTTAACGAGGTAAATAGGATTACATCGTGAGATGTGCCGATCGATTGTTGCGGTTCGCCTCTTTCTTCGAGGGTGTAGCAATTTATTAATTGCCCGGCTCGGATTCGTGTATGTTTCGATTAATCGTCGATAGTTGACGCTGGAACTTACCAACGATTAAAGTGTACTTACTTCTACCAAAGAGATGGAAAGAATGAGAATGAGAAGATGAAAGGAAGAGAAAGGTTTATATATATTTTTGAAAGAAAATCACGAAAAATCTGGCCGAAGGCACCGTAGCTTTATAAAATTTCTGTAATAGATTACGAATGGGTCATCTTGACCACTTTGGTAGTTGTAATGTTAACACTAGATTTATGGAACCCGTCGATTTGACTCGGTTCAGATGTCGTGCGTAAGTTTAACAATTGTGCGTGCGGAAAGTGTAAACGCAAAATAGAATTTACATACGAAAAGTGTACTAAATAAATCTCTGCTAATTGAAGTCTGTTAATTTGAAGTAATCTGAACTGATGATATTAGAAAAAAATTGTATTTTAATGTACCCGTCAAAATGAATGGATCGAGGTCCGTAAAGCTAGTGTTAAAGTTGGATTGGATAGGGTAATTCCGGTTGAGACGATTCGATCGTTGTGTAGGCTATGAAATGTGCTGTTTTTCAGCTGTTTTTGGTAGTATACCGAATATTATGAGTATTAATGCTAATATTATAAATCCATATGCATTTATTTTAATGAATATATATATTTTTTTTCAGTTTAGATGTCAACGAAATTTACGGTGCACTGATTCCTTTGAAAAAAGTGGAGTGGAAGATTCCTCAATTTACCGTTTACAATGTTTTTTTTTTAATATTAAGGCACTTGCTTAAAAAACAGAAGCTCTGTATTCAACCCCCTAAATCGATTTTTATCAAATCTTTTTACACTAGGAAACAAAATGGCACACATTTCATAAGTCATAAGTTGCTTATCTCCGCGACTCAACAATAAATACTGTCCTAATATTAGCTCTTTCCATTCTGTTTGCTAATTGTATCTAATTTAAAATTATTTCTTATTTTTCTTAATTTAATCAGTATTGTAAGTGAATAAGAACAGAATTGTTAATGAATTTCACTAAGTATTAAATACCGTAAAGTGAAAGAATATTGGTGTTTATGGGAATATTGATGTGCGTGGTTTAAATCGAGAGTCTTCTAATTTTTAATTATAATTTTGATCGCAACTCAAGTTTTTCAAACCCAGTACACTTAACGTGCATTTTTATTTTTCTTCAAACAAATTTGAAATGAAACCGTTTCAGATGATTAATTAAAAATTAAAATTAAAGTTACGTATTAATGTAACCAGAGGTTAGTACAATTTTTCGCTGCTAATGCTTTTTAAATTTAAATAATAGTATGCCAGTGTTACTTCGTGACCAGAGTAGCGTTAAGAAATTAACATACGTCAAAAAGGAAGGATGGACCAAAACTTTATGCATATTTATACCCGTAGAACGTGTAATAAAACGTTGTCAAATATTTGGAACCATGTTTGTGGGACTTAAAAAGTACTTAGAATTCTAAGAACACGTTTATTTTGATATCTTTTGACGTCTCTCTAAAATTTCTCTCATTTTTACCACTTGGACAGTTCTAGTGTTAATCTCTCACATCATTCCTTTTAACTTTTTATTAGAAAAATATAATTTTTACTTTAACACTTTGACGGCCGCACATTTTTCGCGTCGCCTTTAGATTAGCGGCGGCAATATTTGCACAATCGTTCCTAGTAAAGTTTTTTAAAGGGAATATCGAGCGTCGATTGATTATAAAATTATACAAATATGAATATTTAATTTATTTATTGTTGTATCCATATGATGCCATTATCCATTCATGATCACTCCCATATAAACCCCGGACAACAATAAGAAATCTAGAGTAAAAATTAGATCAGGTTAAAAATAAACGTCGTTTTTGTTTCTGTGACAAAAGTATTTGTCTGTTATATAGTACTTTCCAGCGCAAGTGGTTAATTTATCAAACCGAGAATATTCCAATTACGGAATAAAACAGAACACCGTGAAAAGTTGTCAGAATCTACATCCTTCGACAAGAAAACATTAAATAGAAAATCAAAATTAAATTCGTAGGATTCCACTGCTTAACAATTATCACAAGCACAATGTTACTCGCTGTGCTCGCCAAATCTCGCCAATAATAACAACAAGTGAACAACAGTGTTACCTAGGACTAAAAAAAAAATCCATTAAACATACGTACAAAGCTTATACAAAGCGTTATAGTTATTAACCTGTTGACTCCCACAGTGTTCGTGGAGTCGATTATATAGCATCAAAGATGCCAACACGATTTATAACAATAATATAAATAATATATTTAATTCAGTGGTAATACAAGTTCACAGTGTAATAGTTCACAATAGTTCTGATAGTTAATGCAGCTGATTGCTGATACAGTTCTAGTACAGTTCTTGGTTCAGTTCTTGTTCAATACTAATACAGTTCTTATACAGTTCTAAGTTCAATGCTAATACAGTTCACACACAGTTCTAATCGAGTTCACAGTTCAATTCTCGTTCAGTTCTTGTATAGTTCTAATACAGTTCAATTCTAATGCAGTTCCAATGTAGTTCTTGTATAGTTCTAATATAATTCTAATGCAGTTCACAGTTCAATTCTCAATCAGTTCTAATCTAATCGTAACAGTCACTTTCCTTAAATATTAGACACCCTTGTTAGGCGTGTCATCGCCGAGAGGGTGGAATGCATGCTATATCCAATCAATTCAAAATTCTGGTGCCTAGAGAGGTGGTCAATGTCACGCCCTCAGAGTTCGTATGTCAGTCCCAAGTGAGGTAGGTGCAGATGTGACGGTGTCAGAAGGTCGCAGCTGAAGTACACGTGCGTCAGTTCTTGGTGAGGATTTAGGGTACGGCACTTTGCTATTGAGCAGAAATCGACAAACACCGAAATATTCGCCAGTTTCTAGGTCGTAAACTAATAACATGCCAGATGTGAAAATGACCGTTCTCAAAAATAGCTAGAGTTCGTCCGTATCATAAATTAAGTCGTTCGCTGTCCTTAACAAACCTCTTAAGTGCGTTCGACGTGTATACACGTCAGGCTGACTCTCTTCTGCGGTGCGTTCGACGTGTATATGTTACAGTGAAACACCGAAATCTGGAGAATGTCGACTTTCACCGGTGAATGTCAACATTCACAGAGTCGATTGGTGCAAGTCCGAAATATTTGTTAAATACCCTTATTTCTAACTTACACCGGTAAATGTTGACATTCATCATGCACTAATGGTGAATGTTGAACATGTTGGAGATTTATATTTTACACAAACCGAATTTAGACCGAATTTTTAACCCGCAATTAATGCATTTAACTTTTCAAGAAAAAGATCACGATTTACTGCAGTATCCATTTAGTATAAATTAGGGTATCGGACAAGAAATTAAGAAAACGTTGCTCGCGTTATCAAAGCTTGCGTAAGACTGACAAAACTGATTGACTCCGAGCAGAACAAAGGATTTGGCGGGAGAGAGCCAGTCGCTTCTTTTTTGACTCTTCTGTTTTGAACCTCCACCAGAGCATATCTGTGATTGTCGACACACACCGGAGAGGGTCCCAATGTACAACAATGTAATGAAATATTCGATCTTTCACCGACGTATTTCGTATCTGTTGACATTCACCGGTGAAAGTCGACATTCTCCAGATTTCGGTGTTTCACGGTAACATATACACGTGATGTAAAATAAATTTTTCTGACTAATAAAAATACAATCATTCCTCATTTTTTGTAAAAATTTATCGTAGGACAATTTACCCTGCGTTTCACGCGTATACGCGTCATCGCTTGATTATAACTTCGCACCCAGCGGTGGCCTTTGGAAACTAAATTCCTCGCTTAACAGGTTAAAAGTGTATCGATCAAAGAGTGTCTACAACAATTTTGAAGGACTCTCTCGTTATCGTGTTTCGGAGCACCCCTGGCAAACGACTGGCCATCTGGGGAAGACACTAGTTCAACTTTCTTTCAATTGGAATCCGTGATTCTGCTCGGAGATAAAAAGGATAAATTACTTCCCTAGCGGGTGAAAAAATTCAATTAAAAATGGGGAAACTGCGGACGACAGATGGATTCAAAGGACTAAGCACACATCTGCAGCCCCGGACGACATTGAAAGTTAAACGTCGCCGTCGCCATCGTACTCGTCGATGCTGGGTGTGCGGGCTTTTCCAGAGATTTGCAAGAAATTCCTATAAATTTGCTGTCTGTATGTCCTTGGCAAAAATCGATCCTTTTCACGACGATGAACGTTTCCTGTGAGATCCTCCATTTTCATCTCAAGCCCGAGGAAGGATCCATTGGTCTCGATATGTATGCTCGATATAATTATACGATTGTCAGTCGAGATTGGCTCTGTGAAAGGAAAAAAAGAAAAAAAAAAAAAAAAATGAAAAGAAAGAAGAATCCGCAAATTTTAGTTTTACTGGAAACGGGAATAGTTTGATGGTCGAGTACCAGCTTATCGTTGCGATTCATTATCAGGATCCTTATGAAGGACCATTAATAATATCCCACAGAAGCGGTAACACGCTTTTGCACTAGCTGGTACGATAGAAAATGTACGTAACGGAGCGATATACCCAAATAATGTCTGGCGAGCTTTCCGTTACTTCCTACGCCGGTCGTGGTAACGCGCAAAACCTACGAGGGCTTTGTCTTGCGATAAATAGCACCGGAAATGTCTCTTAGAACTTGGTGTATAAGGAACTGCTATTGATTACCAATGTCGGTCGATGAAACCGTGCGTTTAAAATTTCTGTTCAGAAACGGTATCGGTAAATTTCAGTTAACAAATGGTATCGGTGGATTTTAATTAAGAGATTTTTAGTATCAATTTTTTTAATCGCAATGTTTCTTACTCTGGAGTGATTGAGACTGGAACTACCGACGATTAAAATATTAAAACGATTTATTTGTAGCAGGGAAATCGAGATGAGTATTTGAAAAAATTCTTATAATAAGGGTAGTAATTCTTTGTGCATATTTTTTGCAAATAATTATAGAAAATTCCTAAAAATGCCCCACTGTGAATTTATAAAATTTCTGTGAGAAATTAGGAATCAGGTATTTTGATTGGTAGTCACAGTGTTAAGTTTCGTTTTCTGAGTTAAACGTTTCGATTTCTGTTGTTGGAAATATAATAATATAATAATATTATAAAATTTGTTGAAACTTATATATAGTTTGTTTATTACAACGGAGAATTTATTTATTGGTCAAATAATAAAATGTTATATTTTGAGCAGAAACCATCGATAAGTAAGGTGTAGTTAAATAGCTGAAGTTTAAAAACAGAACTGGTGCGAAAGATAAAGTTATTTAATGTACGGTTAAAGAGAGGCGGAATAATGATATTCAGGCAACGTCGAGGATGAAAAAGACTCGCATAAAAATTAAGCAAGCACGCGTGTAAAAAAAGAAAAAAAAAAATGCGAAAACATTTAAAGTGTAGGATTGTAATTATAACGAATCGTATCACAGGACGAATGTAGGCAACGCGAGAACTGGATTAACAAAAAAGTGTATTAAATTTAATAGAGCTCGGATTTTGATGTTAAAAGACTGATGTGGAATGTAATTAACGTTAATATAAATAATAATATACGAATAGCTCCGCAACGTTGCACAGAATACACCGATAATAATTCCAATATCGAAAACACCAAATGGATTGCAATATTCTGTTCGATTCTTACAGAATCAAATTTCGTGGAACATTGATAAAAAAAAATTATTAGAAACATTTAACGAAACATCAATCTAGAAATATAGATAACCATGTCGGATAAAATATCTTTTGTTTAATTAAAATATCCATGTACATACGATGAAACGAGAATTTTATTATTAAAAATTGCTTTTCGAAATTAAAAAAAGTAATACACGAATCACCGAAAACTTTTCGTGGACGTGTGTACGTTTCGCGAATTTGTTCCACGAGTTAATATTTGATAAAAATATTGATAAACTCGCTGTACTTTTGGTAATTTATCTCAGATTGCCAAAAAAAAAAGAAAAAAAGATACAAAGCTCGGTAGCAACGGAAATATTCATTAAAATATTTTTTGCCTCGAAAAATGACGAACTCATTTAATGGATTAAACGAAACGTCGGTCAATTTTTTCGCAGCGTTTTCTCTTAATTTCTACCGAAAAGCTTTATCCCGTTCGAATCACTCGTGCCAAGCCGCGGGAAAAGAAAAGAAGTCGTGAAAATGGTCCATAAATCTATGGAAGAACGCGAAAATGTCACGGAAATCTCTGCGCCGGCAACTTCAGCCACCGTGTGATACGTATCGAGCGACAGACGATGAAAATTCCGACAACATCCGACGAACTTGTAGTTCTGGAGAAGTTCTCAATCCTACAAGTACACTTCACCTATGAGTAAATCAGAATGGGATCAAAGGATCGTAGAATCCTTTCGACGTATGGATAGGCCAGGCCTTGTCCTCGTTCCTTCCTTGCCGTACGTTTTCCCGTACAGCCTTTGTGTATCTTTTCATGCACGACATCGGTGAAAAACAAATCTCTGAGGGGTTTCGCTCATTTTACGCGTGATACTTGAAAAACATGGTACTCTGAAATAATACACGCGTACATTTGCATACTCTGTACACGTCGCGGGAAAAATAAATAGAAGTAAAAATAAATAGAGAGGGAGAAGCATCGAGATGGGAACGGAGTCGCGAAAATATGAAAATAATGCTCGTCGTCGAGACTAAGATGCGTCCTGATGGTTGAATACAAATTGGATGTTGAGATAAAATATCGCGACGATGATCCGGCTCTGGAAACAATATTTGTAAAATTGGAATTTATTTTTTTTCCGTGCCTTACCGTGTTACTGTGCAAACGTTTGATATGTTCATAAATTTGCGGCAAATATATAATATTAACAGTTATATCTTCGAAAAAAGTATTTTATTTTATTAATTAATTTGTATCATATACTAGTACATTGATGTTGGAATAAAATAATGCAAGGATGATTCGGCTCTGGAAAT
>SMSQ01021563.1:0-11868 GCA_019453375.1 Ctenoplectra terminalis | reverse complement strand
AAAAAAAAAAAAAATAATGAAAGAAAAAAATGTTAGTATTTGTACAAATTATTTTATCAAGAGGTTGGTGATATTTTTTAGCCTTTTCAAAAGGTTACAACCTTTTGTTAAGATACGGTAGGTCAAAGCAATTGTGCACCACCTTTTCTTCTTTAGAATTACGCACGGATGATTCAGATCTAAGCGTACTAAATTTACTCTTGTCCGAGGCTAATCTAATCTGTGATGGCAAGAAGCTAAATCAAAGAACGAAGCTAAATTAGACGAATATTCTTAAAAAAAAACCTCATGTTGTTTCTTTCGCCTTGAATAATTAACGAACGACAAGATATCGAGAAACATCTAGGCCTTCGATTTAATAATTAATAATCAGTAACGAAGCTTAACGCTAGTTGCTTCTAAACCAATAGTCCAACCTTTTAATTACGTTCGATGAAAGAAACCGATTCTTTTAAGCGTACATTTTGTAGAAGCAAACCAGAAGAACCGGTTGATCGGCGTTAATTAATAAAATTGAAGGCAAAAACCGAGGAAAGTCGTTCGTTAGAGGCTTTAAAGTTGTCGAGTGCCTCTCGTTTACACCAATGTTGGCGAGTTGCAGAGAAAACGAAAGCTGCCTCTCGTGTTTGTCGGATATTACGCTGGCGAACGGTGTCGAAATAAGAATCGATCCGCCACCTATCTACCTACCAATGTAACGTAAAGTAAAAGAAAATATTTTTGCCCAGTTGGAACCATCGAATCCATTGGACTTATTACAAATTTTTAGTTTTATTTTAACCGCGCGTAATAATTGCTGTATCGGAAAATCATTTTTAAGGTTGATATATATGAACGTTAGCAAGCTTCAACGAACCAGCAGCTTGATCGTTTGAAAAAAAAAAAAAAAAGAAAAAAAAGAAAAAAAGGCTTTACCCTCGATAGTTCGCGCAAAAGAGCTGTAAAAGGGCTTCAAAGGGTTGTTAAAGGACCGACAAAGAGTTGACTAAGCCAGCTTTTAATCCCATGCATAGTATGGATGGACTCGATCATCCGAGGATTTCCTGCCAGGCTCTTTTTTTAAATTCAGGTTCGAATAATTTACAGGAATTCAGGGAGCTGTAAAAATTCCCTTGGATAACATTTCTTTAACGGAACCAACTGATTGTTTCTTCGGCCGTGGCCGAAGATTCTTCGTAATCACGCGACGTTTAACGAGTCGTCGACCCACACCACCCCCTAAGCGAGAAAAGCTCGAACTCGAACGGAGACACACGCGGTGTTCACGCGATTGCTTGTAACATTAGACGCCGTTAGACACCCGCTCCGGTAAATATCGATCCTCGATTACTGGGTCACCGGGAGCACGATCGCGAATCCGCTTGCGAACGGAGAAATCCCCGAACTGTTTCTATCTTCGATCTTGGTTCGGATGAGAAGATTCATGGAAACTATGTTTAGAGAAAAATTTATATTTAAATCTTTATCGAGAAAGAGGATAAATATTTTATTTAAAATCAAATATCTAACGTGTGAGATCGAATCTGGTGGAATCCATAAAGACGACTTCGATATAGTCAGGATGAAAAATGTTACCGTTCCAAGAACCTCGAGAACTGCTTCACCCACCACCAAACTAAAGCTACCTCTTCATCTAAACCACTCGCTTCTATAACAATTAAAAACTACGAAGATTCAATTGCAATGAACCTGCGACAACTTTTAAACCCTGTGCAACTAAGATCCATCAACAGATGGACGCGTAGCGTCGAAACGACACAACCTGTCGACAAATAGAAACTGCAAAATGCAGGTTGAATTGAATTTGCGATCTGATCCCGGATCGTAATGACCGGGAATCGAGAGCGTGGTCGGAGTCGAATTAAAGCTTTCGCGGGACTGGAAGAGGGGACTGGAAAGGCGGAAAGGGAAAGGAACGGGTGATGTGGGAGAGGCAGAGAGAAAGGTATAGAACGACGAAGCAGACAGAGAAGAGGGAGAGGATTCTATCGATCAATCAGCCATAAGTAATGCGGAGCTTTTGATCGGTTACCGTTTCATTGCGGATGGGAAGAGCGGCACGGCATGCTATCGCGTACGAATTCGGTGACTTAATCACGTTAAACGCCGATGCCTAATGACGATGGTTCCTGCTCAATTGGCGGCCAACGAATCATCCAGCGCGCCGGACGTTGAAACATTTCTGTACGACCGTGACCGTACCGCCATGGGGCTGAAGAACGGACGTTCATCGCGCAAATTGATTGCCCTGCTGCCTGATAATTGGCTAAAATGAAAATTTTGCGTAAACGACGATGTAATCGATACTCTGATTTCTGTCCCTCTTTCCACCCCTCTTTCAATTTATCTTTTAGACATTGAATGTACATTGCAGTTTAATGTTCGTATCATTTTATTTGAATATTTGAATGCGAATAACGGTCAATATTTATTTGAAACGACGCAACGATTTTTTTTTTTTTTTTAATAAAGAAATTTGCCTTACGGTGTTCTTAAAAAGGACATCTTGAAAATAAAAAAGTCGATATACTCTACAAGGGAAAAATTGTCAGATACGTTTCCCATCATCGCGGATTTACCATGGAACGCGGAAATCGTGCATGAATTATCGATTGTGCATGAAAGTGTGACAATTTTCACACGATATTAGCCGGTGTTGCGTTTATTACCGGGACATGTCAATTGTAAAGGTGGGATCGTTGTTAGATCGTAAATTAAATTATGCTCCGGCTTGGGTCGGCGCGTTTATTGACGAGAGTACGATTCGCTAATAGGTATAATTAATTGCACAACAAAACCTGAATATCGATCCGTCGGCGCGTGCATATTGGTCGCGTGGCTATACTGGCACGTTTACCAGAACCAAACGAGCGAAACCGTCGTAGAAATTTTCGCGAAAAAGCAGTTAATTAGTCGGCCGTTCTTCCTTGCCTACTGACTTTCACCAGCTGATAAATGAATGAATGTTTCGTGCCTCCTTCTTTGCGCAAACTGCCAGAAGGCCCCCGCTCCTTAAACCCGCCATTATCGCAAACTTTTCTCTCGTTGTGGGCCATTTTTTGAACAGCCAATAGAATAAGTAGGTGTTGCATAAGCTGAGTTTGGTCGAACTTGATGAGTTTCTTTCGTTTAGTCTTAAGCAGTAATATTTTAGATGAAACGTGCGCTGTTCGGGGTCATTTTTTTCTACTCCATTTTTTAAGTTGAGAAATTTATACCGTTTGTTCTCAAAGCGTTGCGTTTGTTACTACGGATAACTTCGTTCAAATTTCTCAATTTCTTTTTTTTTTTTCTTCATTTTCTCGACTCTCCCCTGCCCCTTCCTTTGTACCAACGCGTCCAGTCAACAGCGAGAGAATTCTTGCTGCTAATTCTGTTTGCGGTCATTCCTGTTTTCCTTTTCTGGCATCGATGTTTCTTTTTCTTCCGTCCTACATTTCCGTGCTTGCGGTACGCTTTAATTCCCTGATTCTCGAAACCACCAGCAACGTCCGTCTCCTTCGCTATTCTCGCCTTTCAATCCTTTTTCACACATTTTCCTCTCGTTGGATTGCTTTTATTTTCCCTTCTCAGCTTTCGAATTCTTTCGACACCCTCTATCCACTTGTCCAACGTTCCTCTGTGCACCCCTAGTTTGGTGAACAATTATTGAACGCCCACTGCGTTACCACGAAATTTATTCCACTGTTTAATTTTACTTCAATCACTGTCCGTCCGATTACATTTTCCTTCCACGTCTTGAGACTGTTCTTCTAAATATCAATCCCATTTTCATATCTGATCTCGCACACTCGTTTCTACACTCTCCTCTCATATTCGTACTTATACATATATCACAATTTTTACCGCATCTAAGCGTCTCATTATTTCTCTGCTAATATGCTTAAAACTTTTGCGCCCCAAGCACACGCAATTAAAACTCCTATAAACTTTCAACCTCCCAAATCGCCTTCTTTTGGAAAATAATTTCAAAACTTCGCCAGCATCACCGTTATCACCGCCAGTTATTCTTTCCCTTGCGTTTTTACAGCAGCCACTGCGACAATCCGAGAAAACGGTCCTTACCACTGGCGCAATGCACTGAATTCCGTCCTTTTGTGTTTCCGGTATACAAGGGGGAATTAAGAGGGCCGTAGAAAAGCCGTAAATTCGTTTATGCACCGTCTACCAACAACCATGATGGCGTTCGCAACACACGCCGACTAACAATCGTAAAAAGGCCGTTTTCCCAATGCGCCGCGGTTGAAAATTCTTCACTGACAAGAACGTAGAAAGTCAAAGAAAACCCTCGAACGACCGGTGTCTCTGGAGGAACGCCACAGTTTCGAGCTTAAAAGCTACAACATTCTATTATTCGCGTTATTAAACGGCGCAAGATTGACTTTAATTGTATCAGAGAAGCTCTCATTTTAATGGACACCCGCGACTTCGAAAACGAGAAACGCTTTGACCAGAAATTCATTCCATCCTTTTGCGAGAAGCAACGACAAAAAAAAAGATAGAGAGTTTTATGGAACGAAATAGAGAATTATCCGAATGGTATTTCATTCCGAATCCTGGCTGAATAAAGTTGAAATTTTGTCTCGTTGCAATTATCAGATGGCTAAGGCACAAAATGCTGGCAGAAAGTGAGCCACTTATTTATACGCGTTGCGTGCAACGCCAGCTTTCGAGCCTGATGCGCGAACGTGTACGCCGCCATCGCGTTTTATCGTTCGAATTCACGAGATTACGAAGCCGCGAATACCGTGGCATCTTTGCTAATATTCGACGATACGTACTGTCTAAAATTCGACACGAATCCTTCCTTTTTCTCGAACATATTCCTCTTCTTCTTCTTCTCGAGAACAAAATTACATCAAAAAATTGAAACTGAAATCTAAATGGAAAGTAAAACCAAGTACAAAATCACAGCTATAGCCAAGCGTAAATCCACAGATCGTAAAGATCGGTCCAAATTTTTCGTCAAAAAAGAAAAAAAAAAGTACATTTTATGATCCGTTCCATTAGCACGAATTATTAACACCCATCCAAGCAAACAAGGCAAGCTTTCAGATACGTTTTAATTTAAAGGGTATACGAAATATTTTTCACAGAGTACCGCCATTAACAGTCCCAGCGTAAGCACGATGAACGACCATAGCGGTCGATGACATTGTTAGCGTTTTGAAAAATTTCTCCCCCTAAATCCGGTAGGACGGGATAGGATTTTCGGTTGGACCGACTCGTGGGAAGGAAACATGAATGAACGATGCCGGTTGCTTTATTGTACAAAGTCGAAACAACCTGGTAGCCACGACAGGACGCATATTTTTGCCTACGAGAGCAACGAATTGCCCTGGCACTTTTAATAACTGCCGGTGATCGTATAAACGCGGATTTATAGTATTCGAGGGGGGTGGCGATTCTACCGGATGCGCGTAAATCTGTCGTTTCTTTTTCCCTACCGGTCAATACGGAACAAAGGATGATTCACGATCCCAGTTACGAATGATGAACACCGAAAAGACACTCCTCGACGATAAAAACATTGTTTCTTTGGAAAACTTCCGAGGGTGGAAACGTCAACGTTTTCCTTCCGGTTCGTATCTCATGAGAAAGATATGAGTTCTAAACGACAATCGATGTTGGATCTTTTCAAAAATGTTTACCCATCTTGTAGATAAAATGGTATTAATATTGGAATATTGTTTAAACAACAGAGATATCGAAGATGTTACCAAATTACTGTTATGGACCAAATTTTAGATAGAATGCAAGAATGGAGAAAAAACTAATTATCCACCGATTGCTCGACACACGACATTGTCACGAGCTCCATTCACGTTTCAAAAGGGAACACGCAGAGATGAAACTTTCTTCGTCGACCCACTTAACGATTTTACGTCGTGAACTGACGAGAAGTCGACCGAAAACAGGAACGCCGTTCGGGCTGACCGATTCGCTTATCCGGCAATACATCAAGCGAACTTTCTCGTGATTCTCTATGCTCGCGAACGAAAAAATCCATGCAGAAAAATAAGGTGCACCGACGCGGGGCTGTCGTAAAGCTTCTTCGTGCTCTATCCTTTTGGTAACCTGAATTTTCGCCGAGAAAATACCCGGGTTACGAATGCAAATGTATCTGAATGCGACGTTGTGCTCAAAAGATGATAGTTTCGCGATTCGTTTCGCGACAATTTATCTTGGATGAAACAGAACAACCGTATTCTTTGATAGTTCGGAATAATTGAAAAAAGAAGGTTCGAATCAATTCGCGAAAAGGAATATCGAAATAATTCACAAACGTTAATTTAGTCGGGTCGAATTCGAGGCAACGTGTTTCCGACAGAATTTCATCGCAACCTCGCAGCTGCGTTTACGCGCTTCGAAAAAGCGCGAGCAATGGGTCGAACAATTTTCCGTGGATCCATCCTCGTTTCGGTTACATGTACGAATTTCAAAGTGGCGATAAAACTTGCGTGAAGCAACGGATACACGGCGACTGTGCGCTTTCCTCTGTTCACCGATGAAACGACCAAAAAGAGAGCCAAAAAAACGGAAGACAAAAAAAGAAACAAAAATACAAGGGAAAAAGGTATGGATATTTCGCGAGAACGGTAAATACAATTTTTACGAGAGTGTGCCAGCGTGATGGAACTCGTCCATTTTTATTTTTACACCGAGCTCAAGGCGATCCGGCGAACGTTTAATATAGAAATAAAACGGTGTTTACAGGGAAAAGTGCGAATCGAACGTGGGGGTTGATCTCAGACGGAGGTTAAATTTTTACACGTAGACTGACAATAAGTTTTCCCATCGATTAAGTTTTAATAGAAATGAAACTGAAGAAAAGTCTGAAAAGTCTGAAAAGTCTGAAAAATATAATTTACAAAAGGACACAGTACTGTGTCGCTAAATAATATAAATAAAGATTTTAAAGAACAGGCTGTTATTCGATAAGAATAACCTGAACAGCAACGAATTTCTACATTCTTCGCCAATTTGTCGTACAATATTTGAAAAGATTGAAAAAGATGAATTTAGCAACGAACGAAGCGATGTCATGGGATGAAAAGGGAAGTGCTTACAAATATGGGAAGGGTGCTCTGCAAGGGAAAAAAGATTCTTACCCAGGTAGATCGTACTTGCGTCCGCCTAGGATTGCGAGTCACGGGGCACTGAGCTTACAAGACACATCCAGGCCAACACGGCGCTCGCAAAGCTCACGACTCCTAAGCTCGACTTCCACGTCTATTCTCCCCTTCCAGCGGCGCCGTCCCGCTCCTTGCCACCCCGTCGACACACAATATTTTCCTCGGCTAGACAAGCTTCTGATTTCGCCAACCCGTTCACCGATTAACGACGACTGTGTCTCGTGGCGCGCGAATTTCTGGCCGTTCGACGATCGCTCCACCCTTACGAAAGCTTTCCAGCGAAGAATCTCTCTCTTCGATGTCTCAATTTTTTTAATTTAAGATTTTTTTCATTCAACCCATTTAAAGAATAAAATTGTTCAAAGACAATGCAATTGTGGCAAAATTTTTACTGATAGTAATCTATTTGAAAGCTACGTAAAAAGATGATAGTCCGCCAAAAAGAAGGTCAAAAGAGTCCGGAAGAATCAATTGCACGGTGGAAGCTATTACCTCCAGAACAGATTCTATTAAGAGTTAGCCAAGAGCTAGAACTTACCAACGTTTGCAACGGTGTTCGAAGAAAACGATTCCCCAGTTCGAGATAAAGTCCCGACTAATGTTATTTAAAATCAAAGATACATCTTCCTTGCCGTTCCAACCATAAGACCCATGATTATCATTCTCAATTAACTGCCCCCGTTGCACCGCTTCCTTCGACAATCCGAGGGCCGAAAAAAGTGTAACCAAGGGAACAATAAACTTTTCATCGCTTTAGTTCTAATCCGACAGGAGAAACTCGCCAGCAATGGCTTCTCGAAGCCTCATAATTGCGCAAGAATGAGAACGGAACTTACAATAAAGGAATTATTTTGTCAACGATCCGACCGCAGGCAGCGACGAATAATAATCGGGACGATCAAAGGCGTAAATTGGTTTTTCGTTTGTTTATTTGAAAACGATAAAGAAAATTGGCCTAAAGATCGAACCTTGACCGACAGCCGCCAATGTCTTGATCGCCTATCGACGTATGGCTCATCGATGCGCCACGTTTCGCGAAAAGGCGCCACGAATGGCACGTTTCCCACACTTATCAATCCGGATGCGGCGTTATCGCCGCTGCCTTTGTATCCACGTTCAGCTGGCTTCGAGTAAAATTCACCTGCTTGCTCGTAAACCGAGTAATTGGATCGTGGAATATTTACATGTTCTTGTGATACAAGAACGTGTAAATATTTATGAGCTTTGTCGCTTTTCTTATGAAACGTTATTTTAAAACATTTTTTCTTTAAAGTAAAAAAACAAAGGCAGCTCGGAAAGTAAAATTTGAAAACTTGGAAATTGAATACTTGAAAACTTAGAGAGCACGTTTTAAAAATTAGGAGAAAAAAAATTATTTAACAATGGTCACTCTGGAAAGGGAATCGTTAACGTTACAAAATTACGGCTGAACGTTATACGTTAATACGTTATACGTTAATTTCTAGGATCAAGACGTCAGTCAACTTTCATCACTGTTACCTGACAGAAACGCAATATTTCCTCTCGTTCTTTCGCTCTTCCTCGATCCTGGCGAACAATCCTTCGCAAAGTCGCGGCGTGAGTCCTGGATCCTCCTACGTGCCAAAAAGAAACAAAAAATGTGAACATCGTTAGCCGTTTCTCTGTAACCTTTCCCAAAAACGAACGCACCAAGTTGCTCGAAAAAATTACGTATCGTTAACTATCGGTCATCGGAATGTCTCGCGGCGATCGAACGACTCTGCTCCCATAATTGAAACCGAACGTGCTCGACGTATAACCGCAACACGTGCCGCGCTTTTTTAAAAAATCCCCGCAGTTCGTTACCCCGCTTCGTCCCTTCTCTAATGTGGCTGCGATCGGATACGAAGCCACGGGGCAATTTAATTAAGCGCCGCTCGACAAAAACAGTTTCAATTTACCTGTAGAAATTTGTCGAGAAACTGGAAAAAAGGACGCCTCAACTTTGTTCGCCAATTAAAAGGCGAGTTTCCCATGGAAATCGTTATTTCGTTTCGAATTATGCGTATAACGCTCGATCGTTTGCCAATTTATCGTTTCGCGAGAATCTTAAGCCGGTAAAAGTGAATAAAACGCAAAATGAAATTTGTAAAGGGAATAGTTAACAAGAACAGTTTTAAGCGTAAAAAATTAAACGATAGGTGTTGGTAAAAAAAAAAAAAATGGAATAGCGAAAAGATACTTTGGTCCCCATCATGGTGTAGGTTTTTCCAGACGCACTCTGCCCGTATGCCACCAAACAGGAATTGTATCCAGAGAAAACAGCGTCCAGGACGGTTTGACCGAGCGTTTGATAGATCCTCGACTGGTTCGCGAAATTCTCTGCCTCCGGTTCGGACGAGTCGAAACAGTAATCGAAACCATATTTCCGTGTCCGTTCACGACTGTCTCCAGCCTTGCTCGAAGACACCTTCAGGTTCGTCAAAGAAATCTCTTTCGAATCCGTATGAACGACCACCTCTGACCCCGTTAAATTCAGCTCCCTGTATCGAAGCAAAAAGTTACTCTGTCATTAAAAGGATAAAAGTAAAACGATAAAATTGAACGAACTGATACACGAATTTTCGAGACGATAAACTCGTTTTGCATCTTTTTTTATGGAAAAACATGTTCTTTCTTCCAATTTTTCCACGCGTAGAAGCTTTGTTTTTCCTATCTTGAATCCAATTCTTCCAGCATTTCCATCAGCGTTCCTAATTTCCTTGAGACAACTGCTTCATCATCGATCGACCAACGCACAGTCCATTAGCGGATCGTTCAACCAAGTCTTGCCAACATAGCCAATCGGTGCAATTTGATCTTCGCCACGAAACAACGACTCTACGGTCCACTTAAACCGCGAATGGTTTTTCGATTCGACGACGTCGTTCTATTCAGATTGGCCGATGGGTCGAACAGATGGAATTGCTAATTCGTGGAAAGAGATCGGCGAAGGGAAACCGATAACACCGAGTTAACTGTCGCGAACTAGGATTCTTCTATGTCTGAGAAATTTTCCGGGTTTCGAACGAGCTTCCTTGCGAGATCATCGGATCGTACAAAGGTGGATCTATCGGAAAAATGCGTCCGAGCATGGTCGACGATTTTCTTTTCGCAAATTTTTACTCACTCCCCGGTATAGTGAAAACCCGAACGACCGATTTGATTGCTGAATCACGATCGAAAGAGTTTTCGGGTCGCCTTTCCGTTCTGTGATACAACATTTAGCGTGACACGACACAGGTAAGAGCGGTGATTAAACACGTACTCTCTCTCGCGTGTGTCTGATGCATACGAATAGAGAGAATAGTGAAGTTAAAGGTACTTTAACCCTGGTCCTTGCGTGATTCTATCGTGGCCCTGTTCACTCTCTAATCGCAACGATTCCATGCCCCGCGTCCGGCTTTTTGCGAAATTAATACCTGCTAATTGTTCGGGAGATCGTTTTAGGTTGATCGACAATGATTTCGAGGGTTATTCGGTTGATATCGCTGGTATAATTGATACGGTAACACAGTTGTCCTTAGATGACCTAGATTGTCTGATCATTACTTGCAATTTCTACTTTAGAAGTATAAAGTTACTTTTGATATGGGATTTAGAAGAAATGTGGTAAAATATAGGAACTCTTAAGATTAAGTCTATTACAGTTTTATAAGTTTGGTACAATAAGAAATAGAAAGAAAGTTTTGAAGTGAGTTTTAGCGGAGGAAGAACATTTCGAGAAGCAGAGGACTGTCGGTGAACCGGAAACGAAAAATGGAAAGATGATCGGACCATTCAGGAGAATCGATGAGACTTAAAGGCCTAGTCCAACGCTATGGGACTTACGAAGCGAATCTCTCACAGCTGTGGCCCTTCAGAAATCTCTATGAAATTTATCGTCCATTCTTTCGCTTCTATTAGACATATTTAATGTTAAGCGGTATTCATAATAAATGTAGACATCTGTATAAGTTGAGTTTTAAGAAAAAATAATTATCCTTATCGAAGCTAACTAAAAAAAAAAAAAATTCGTAGCCCAACAATTAAACCATCGATCCACTGAACAATTCCAGAACACTACCAAATCGATTCCATTCGGTATGATCAATTTCACATTCGCAACCATCAACTTCATCAATCATCGATTCACAGGAAACCAGTGACAGAGATTCATCCGTTCGTGGATAGTCTTTCGACTGTCGGACAAACGGACCAGTCGAAACTTTGAATGAAGTACTTGTAATAATATACAAGGGAATAGGCGTTCGAGGGGATACCATAACTCATTCCGACGAGGAAGGAAAGCATCGTCGAACACGGATGGCGAAGACCAAGAAAACATCGACGAAGGGAAGATCTTGAATGAACCGAGGCAACGTACGCGAATAGCATCGGTCCGCTCGTTATTATCCTCTTGGTCCTCTTTCGTTGCGAGAAGGCGTCCGCGAACCCAACACAGTAGTTATTCTAGAACGGATGCTTCTCTTTTGCTATTCTTGTTTCGAGTCGTTAAGCTGTCGAGTCGTGTGTCATCTACGCGTCGTACTCTTCGTAGTACGTCACTCCACGAATCGGTCGATCCTTTATCGCGTGAACATCCCCTGGATCGGTAAGGGCTACGCCGGGAAATTCGCTGCTTTAAATAAACCCATCGACGATCCCCTTCGTCGACGCGGCCGGGGACATGCTCTCTTCGAAGATGGATACTTTGTTTTAAGATTTCATTGGCTTTTGTTTTGGACGAATA
>SMSQ01021561.1:0-12258 GCA_019453375.1 Ctenoplectra terminalis | reverse complement strand
TTTTTTTTTTTTTTTTTTTTTTTTTTTTTTTCTTTTGTTTTTTTCCCAAACGATCCCTTAAAAATTTCAATAGCTATACACGTATCTATTGGCATACTCTAGTTACATACTCGGACATTCCGATTTTTCCGTTCGTCGTAACGCTATTCTTTTAATTGGCTGGCTCGTCAATATCGAACCATAATGAGACATCGGAAACGGAATTCTCTGCAGAGAACGGACCAAAAGGCTGGAATAGGAGGAGTGCGCGCAGAATAGGTCGTAGGCACAGATCGGAGTGATTCGGTTTAAAAAGATCACGGCATGCGTGGTGGCGTACACGAATTCTCGAGCAAGGACATATCCATCGGGCAAGAATTTGGAACAACTTCCTTATCCAGGAACAACTATCCCACGCTGATTGGACGAGAAAATCAATTCGTTGAGAAATAAAGACGGCAGCCATGAAAAATCGCCTCTACGCTCGATCTTTTCGCACACGCGAATTCCACCTATACATGCAAATATATTTACGTATATTCACTGGTTGGCGTGTGCTCGTGGCACACGCGACGACCAAATGGCGTGACAGTTATGGTGCATTTGCGGGACGCGTGCCACCGTACCGGGTGTCTGTTTAGAATCAATTGACGCATTCAAAATGGGACTTTACTAAGCGACGCGATTCCGCGGCCCAATTAGAGAATGGTCGGTGGCCGAGAAAATGTTGTACATTTTTTTTTATCGACGCGTCATACTTTACTCGCGTTTTTACGTCGTCACGCGTCTGTTGGTTGCAATTCTTTGAAACAGAATTGTCGGCAGGTTCATCGGGATATCGATTACCGAGGAAAAATGAACGTAGTTCAATTTACATTGGAATACGATATGGAATACGAATTAATATTGGTCTCAGGCGGTGGATTAAAAAACTATAGAGGACAATGGGATATTCGCACATGCGTATGAACGTTGGGTTTCGTGGAACCTTTTGTCGCCACGTTGCCGGTAGCGAGGTACGATAACGCTCGACTATTCGGCCTTTGGATAAGGAAGTGAAAAAAAATTGTGTTATCGTTGCGTCTATCGTCAGCCACTGTGACGAACGCGATATACGTATTGCATACGAGCGTAGTGATTGAAAGACGAAAAAATATTACTCCGGTTATAATTTATGGAACAGAATTTCTAAGGCAACTCGCAGCAATTGGGCAATCCAAAGGATAGAGCGATTCGCGAAAAAGAAAATAGGAAAGATTACTAAACGTGTTCGAGTTGCACCGACAGTTTGGTATGCTGCAATTTTCTGCGTTGCGACATATTCTGTCAGATACTAGGACGTGCGTGTTACCACGGTGTCCTTCAAAAAACCACCACGTCCGGTTGGTTTCTCGAGCATGCGATTTTGGTGATTCCGACATCTACGTGCATACGTGCATACGTGCATACGTGCATACGTACGTTACAAGAATTATCGCGGTTAAGGGATCTTTATATTTATGCTAGAAACCGTCGGTTTTCACGAACTCGGGTGCGCGAGTGTTTCTCGCGGCAGAATAGTTTATCGGTACCCTTTACGACAATTTTGTGGATACATCTTAATCGGTACGGTGCGACGATTATGAAATACGATTATCTCCAAGACGAATGCTGCACGCACCGTAACGATAAGGGAAACGAGTTACTCTGGCTCGGTGGTTCGAAAAGAGGTCGCATAGGGGTTTGCGGGCTAGCAGTGCTCATCATTGTTTGATGTAGTTGCGATGGTGTCGCAGGTCTGGAACGAGTAGCGGAGGAGTTGATGGGCCGTAGGAGATGGAAGCAATATCAGGACACCTTGTACAGCGGTACTCGCAGCAGCGAATCAGTGACGACACAGCCCCACCACCGGCTATACCCGGCGTTCTCGTCGTCCTGCGACCCGGTGCCTGGGAATCTGGAACAAATTGGGCCGCGTCCGCTTCATCCTGTGTCCTCCTCGTTACCCACAACAATAACGACGACAACGACGGCGTTACCGGCAACGACGACGACGACAACGACGACGACGACACCGGCAACGACGGCGTCGACCACAGGTCTGATAAAGCAGGAAAGCCTGCAAAGGCATCACCTGCAAAATCATCATCATCTTCAGTCCTCGGTTCAAGAACATCGCCGTCAGTATCAACAGCAACAAGAGGAGCGTCGTCTCAGGCCAGACGAGATCAAGATCGAAGTCGGCGAAGAGGAGTTAGCGAACAGTATCGGTCGAGAAGAATCTGGTGCGAAGACTACGGACACGTCGACGGTGTCCACGATAACGGGAGCTGCGACGACAGCGACGGCGACAACGACAACGACAACGGGAACGGGAACGGGAACGAGCATCGTCGCCAGCACCAGTACTGCAACCGGCACAGTAGCTACAAGTATCGCGACGATCGCATCGTCGAGCATCACGGCCACCATGACCACCGGAACCACCACGATTCCGACGAGGCGACGACGCAAACGCCGTCAAAATGGCGGAGAGGCTACCGACGACAGAGAGGACGACGAAGAAAACGAGGAAGAAGAGGAGGGAAAGGGGCAAACGGAGGTAGAGAAACGGCTGAAACTGGACGAAGATATGGACAGGCCCATCAGTCCTCTGAGAACGGAGAACGATCGAAGAACTCGGGATTATCCGACTGCCAACGTTACCGATACAGAAGGGACCAAGGTTCGTATCGTCTATCATATTTTCCATATGTAACACTAATCGATGAAGCGAAAGTCGATGATCATTGAGAATGTTTGTTGTAGGAACGAACGGAAGAAACCACGTTGGAACGGATACCGGTAACGCAGGGCTTGCTGAGAGTAAAGAAGGAGGAGGAACTTCAAGAAGCACCGAGTTCTGGTGGTGGCCCTACGATATTGACGACGACACCGGCGTCGGATTCGGATGGGACCAGGTCAGGGTTGCCGTGTCGAGAGGTTGAGGCAACCGCGAGGAACATGGTAGCGCCGTTTCTTATCAGAAACCGACGCACCAGCCCACCCCCGGAAGACTGGAAGCCGCTAGACAAGTGTTACTTTTGCCTGGACGGCAAGCTACCGCACGACGATCAACCACCCCTCGTAAGTATGCTTCTCGTAACATGGCTGACGTGCAACAATTTTGGTGGTCGCATCATGGTGACGTTACATGCGACTAACGAACGTACGAACGTACGAACGAACGAACGAATTCATGATCGATCGAGAATAGGTAATTAAATCGAGAATCGATTTACTGGTCGCCGTGACTCGGATGTCACCATGACGCGATTTATAGGATACAAAAAACCTGCATTAGCCAACGCAGAATTGTTTAGGGCGCATGATTAATCACGCGGAAAGGACAACGTTGTGTTACGATACGGCGACATCGGTCCTCCGGCGTGTCGCGCAGGACACTAGGAAACGTTCAATTTTTTATTATTTCGCGCAAAGTACTTCTCGCCTTCATATCCCGTCCGTGGCTTTGATCGCTTTGACGCGTCGCCCTTATAAAAGTTTCACGAAGCTGGCCCGTACTGGCGTACCTTGCGCGAAAAACGAATTTGATCAGAATTCGATTTGTCCTCCTCGTCGACGAGGATGCTCCTTTTTCCATGATCGTTTCTTCCCTCCCACGCCGGTGGTAATCAGTTCCTTTCCGTGTGTTTCGCCGACCAATGACGAGCCGGACGAACATAACGTTCGATGTCGCGTCCTGCAGAGTCCGCAGAGCGACAGTAGCAGCAGCTCGCGATCGGCCGAGTCACCGATGTCGGTCCAGGTGGACCCGATGGCGGCATCCGTGGTCGCCGCGGCTCTCAGCGGTACCTACCCCACCTTATTGCCCCAGTGGTGTCTACCACCAAGGGAGGCGCCTCTCGTTGGGGTGCAGCCTCATCAGGACAGTGCAACGCCAGCTGACCAACCTCTCGACCTTTCGGCCAAACCTAAAAATTCTCAGGTATGTGCTCCTTCTGGCGTGGGTAGATTCGCTTCCTTCTCCTTGCGTGAATAAACGCGAAAGAGTCATCCAGCAGTTGTCGTTTTCTCACATTAACCTTTACGTTTACGTTTGCGTTTACGTTTACGTTTACGTTTACGTTTACGTTTACGTTTACGTTTACCTTTACGTTTACCTTTACGTTTACGTTCACGATACAAGTTTATTTATGTAAAGATACAAGTGGTATAGTATCGATGATATGGGTATGTTTTCTGTCGCAGGATAACAACATATCTCTATTGGAACAACAGAAAATACCTCTAAGGATGACAGCAAGCATCGACCACAAGAGTATCTTTAAGTAAGTACTCATCTATTATTGCATCCGATATAATAAATACAGTTAGTTGTATGCTCTCGTGATGCACCGACGAGAAACAGAGACACGAAACTGTCACTGTATCGTGTCTGAAATCGTCTATATAGTCCCGTTCTGTTGAAATTCGTCCGTGATGCTTGGTAACCAGAACGGGAAGCGCGTCGATTCGTGCCAATGTTATCGCGCGACTCGTTTTACACCTCGTAGCGAAACGAAGCTACCTCTGATATAGGTATTTGCATTCCGCTCGAGCATAGGAAAAGTGTTGATCGCATTCCGTGCTGCGTATTCCAAAGGATTAACAACAGATTCCTGTCCGAACGCCGATTTTGTCCGAACAACGCACTGCCAACCCGAGGGTGATTGTACTCTGCGATCACACCGTCGTTACGTACCGTCCCAATCATTCAACGTGTCTTGGATACTTTTATATCGTACACCAGTTGTATCGTTAAATAGAATTCGTGGTATACGTTCGAAACTATAGTACCGATATACGAGTAAAACCGGTCATTAAAAAGTTTTCCGTTCGTTGGTTGCTTATTCGCAAATATTTCCGTCGAGCATCCCATTGTTTACGAGCTACTCGTTACGAAAATTTGCTCGAAAGTCTGGTTACATTTTTTCGTCGATTTGTCTAGAAATGCTCGTGTCCAAGGATACGTTATCCGCGTATTAATCTCTTCGATAGAATTTGCGCGTTGATAAAATTATCGTGTCCCTACTGACATTTATCCGTTTTTCGAGTGAAAACACAGTATCTGTTTCGTTTCGTACGAAACCTCATTGTTATCGGATCTAACATCTCGTCCGTTCCAAAGGATAACTTGAAAATTGCAAAGAGAAACTTTATGCGCCCGAATCGGCCGTGAAAGTTAATCGAAGATGAACGAAAGAGAAATCGGAAGATCCTTGTTAAAAATTTTAACTAAAATCGATGCGCTCTCTTCGATAAATTTCGTTGAAAAACATAGCGTTCGTCCAACAGGGAATTCAATGTTTCTCAAGTAAAAATAGAAAGTGTCGTAAATTATGAGTAAGATTGTATCTGTTCTTCGGTGTTGACGCGATTCCTCAAAAATGAATATTATAATACGATTATCGAAGGCATGGAGGGACAGAAAACAGGGAGAATAAGACGAATAACGCGAAGAATAAAAGTCGTAAAGCGTGTCCGTACGTTGCCCTCGTGTTTTCGCTGTTTTCCCCGCGGAACATTTTGCGCGTCAAATTTTTATCATCGTCTATTATTAGTCCACCGTAATCTGCACCTCCTGACACATCGAAGGAACAAAGTACCTCGCGTGTGTCGTACGCCGCGCGAGAAGGAACGAAACGCGGGGAGAAAAGCTGGAGAAAATGAGACGGGACAGAGACTGGGATCGCGCCAGCGCATGCGTGCTACCGTAATTAACGATAAGATAGCCCGCCGTCGAAACCACGCGAGTAAAGTCGAAATTAGAAGCTCCAACGATCAACCAAATGGGTTTCGCCTCGCGATGCTGTTGACAAAGTTTTCTCGTACAGAGGGAAATTCCAGATAACAAGATCCATCGGATAAATTCGGATCTTTCGTAAACTTTCATCGGTTTTTTTCGTAACACTGCGATCTCGATGTAGGGCTAAATATTTTTCACCAAAGAACGACTGACCTCCAATCGTTACATATGTATAGGAATTAAGGAAAAATTTGGTTGGTAGAGCGGCAGGTATCTCGTTAAATAAAGAATAAAACGATTGCACAGATATACATGTGTAACTGCTGAGAGGCACAGTCGGCGTTGCGAAGCTTAGGAGGGGGTAGGACGGTCGAAATACACTTTTATCAGCTTACTTTGCAGCCTAACCGAGAATAGGTCGACGAACTCGTCATGGGGGGCCACGATTCTTGCGAGTCACAGACAAGGAGACGCAGAGAGTTCTTTTACGACGAATTCTTGCGATTAATCTTATCATCGAACAGTAAGACAAATTGTAGCGGTCCGATTGCTATCTGTCGCTCTTGCGTCAACTCGATTCTTCGAATAGCCTTTAGCGATACGAATTGAAATTTTTTAATTCAACCAATGATAACGAAAGAGAGATAGAAAGAAGGAATGGAAGAAATAAATAAATAAATAAATAAATAAATAAATAAACAGACAAACAAACAAACAAATAAATAAATAAAGAAGGAAAGGAAGAAAGAAAGAAAGAAAGAAGGAAGGAAAGACAGAAAAAAAGATANAACTCGTCATGGGGGGCCACGATTCTTGCGAGTCACAGACAAGGAGACGCAGAGAGTTCTTTTACGACGAATTCTTGCGATTAATCTTATCATCGAACAGTAAGACAAATTGTAGCGGTCCGATTGCTATCTGTCGCTCTTGCGTCAACTCGATTCTTCGAATAGCCTTTAGCGATACGAATTGAAATTTTTTAATTCAACCAATGATAACGAAAGAGAGATAGAAAGAAGGAATGGAAGAAATAAATAAATAAATAAATAAATAAATAAATAAATAAATAAACAAACAAACAAATAAATAAATAAAGAAGGAAAGAAAGAAAGAAGGAAGGAAAGAAAGAAACAAAGAGGGATCAAACAAAAGGTATCAATGAATATGTATAGTATTAGCGGAAGCATAACACGCGACGAGACAAGACTTAGGATGCGTAAGAAACTGAGCAAAACGAACGGACATAAATCACACTCCAGAAACGTTTTAATTGCGTAATACCCGGTAGCGAGCTTTCTCGCTATTAGCTGTGTAATTTCGTAGCACGAATTCGTTTTAATGCAGCAGCTAGGTCGGAGATCAAAGTGTTAACGAGACCACTGTCGGATCGATTCGCTTCTCGTGCACAACACGTGCGCGTACTATACCGGCCACGTGGCTGCCGAGTACAACACGAGTACAACTTGATACAAGTTGACCGATGAACCACCTATACACGTGAGTTTACGGTACGAAATTTATCTGATAACCCAACTTCGTTACGATCACTGATTTACGCGGATATCGAGTTGTGGAGTAGTCGCGCAATTATCGGACCTAATTTAGATCGAAATCTTAGAAGAGGTTCGTCGGTGCATCAACGACTCGATAAGAGAGGGTAGACGGTAATGCGAATTGGTAGTGCGATAAACGACACATGGAATGTTTTAGTTCTTGTTATCGCGCGAAACCGCGTATGACTGGGCCGGTGGCGGCAGTGGCGGCAGCAGCAGCTGCGGCAGGCGTCGGTGGTGTCCCCGTGGTGGGTGCCGGGGGTGGCAGGAGGGCCTACACCGAAGAGGAACTGCAGGCCGCTCTCAGGGATATCCAAAGTGGCAAGCTTGGCACACGAAGGGCGGCCGTGATCTACGGAATACCGCGTAGCACTCTGCGCAACAAGGTCTACAAGCTTGCGATGGAGCGAGAAAGGGACGCGTCCCTGACTAGCACCCACTCACACCCTCACGAGTCCGGCGCCCCAGCCACCACCACCACCACCATCACCACCACCACCACCACTACTACTACTACTACAACTACTACAACACCACCAAATACGACCCAAAACGCCTCCGCAACCACTCCGCCCCCGCAAGTGGATGAGGTAGGTTTTGGGGACAGAACAACAGAAAAAGAAACGGAGAGCGAGAGAGAAAAAGAGAAAGACGATAGAAAAGAAGAGAACAAGCGTGACGATACGATATCATCCCGTCCGGTGATATTTACACACGTTCTAGGGAGAATTGAGAATTGGCAAAGACGAGCATTTAAACTATGGAAAGTGCGTAGGGTCGAGTAAAACACGCTAGGACAAGCGTAAAGATCGTTTCGAAACCACGCTTCTTCTGGCACCGGTGGCACGAATTTCATTTTCGGTTTTGAATCATCTTTACTTAGAATGTCCGATAACCGTGTCAGTGACGGTAGAAAGAATCGATCGTAGATTCCAAAACATTATCGAATCGGTTCATTTTTCGAAGTCTTTCAAAAAAATGCCTATTTCAAAATACAAACGTCCTCTTCTAGGGGTTTTCTTCGATTTCATTCTTTTCTTCGACTTTAATCGTCCGTTATGACCTAGTATTTTTACTGGTGACATGTGCACACTTATTTATATTTATATTTATATTTATATTTATATATATATATATGTGTGTGTGTGTGTGTGTGTGTGTGTGTGTGTGTGTGTAAAAAAAGAAAAGAAAAGAATAAAAATCGTTTCAAAGTTTCTTTCAGATTTGATAATATATTAAATATATTCTACCGTCATTAATCGTAAGTTATCGGATGTTACAAGGCACGATTACATTCGATAGAAGACATTCCTTTGGACGCGATTTATCTTAAACGAAAGATGACGCATCCAAAGACAACGAGAGAACATGACGAGAAGGAAAGGGAGGAGACAGAAAGATATAACGAAAATATGAGTTGGATCTTAATAATTGATTCGCGAAGAAAGACCGCCCATTTGTATCTAAGTGTGGTTTTGGTTAGGAAGAACGAATGGAGCTTCCCCAAAACATACCTCTGCCACGGTGATCGTAGAATTGATGTGAACCGATCGCGTATTATCGTTCGAGTATTTATTTTTCTGGTCCAACGAAAAATGAAAAGGATAACGAATAAAAAGAAAGTAAAGTCGATATTCCCTGACACGAAGAGATTTATCGGTTCACGCGGTTCTTCATCGGTTGCCGTGATGCTCAGTAGTGTCGAATGTTTTTGCATGGGCTGTTTAACTTTTTTATCTCACTACCTATTTGTAGTTTAACACATGGCCGCTTGGTCTTCGCGAGGTTGCAAGACTCGAGGTAAGTTTTCGGGACGATCGTTTCGAGTTGAGAGGAAAAAATTGTTCTTGAATGCGAGCTTTAGTTCGCGCCAGGCTCCTAGAGCCCTAAAATTCGTTACCACGAGTATGCTTTTTTCAACCTCGACACTATGCATCCTCGATGTATTTGTACAAACGATCATGCTTCAGCGCTAGTTGCCAATCTTTTGGCAAAGGAATGTCAGGATGAATTTTGGTGTACGCTCGTATCGTTTCTGTACGACGTTCTTAACGGTTAAAGCATGCTCGCAAGCGGTACGGCTTTTCCGGCAACAATTATTTCGAAAACGAACTCGATGATTCATTTTCTTTCTAACTATGCTCTGCCTGGTGCCGTTGGAAGAAGCGGAGGTAATTTAGTTGCCATAGATTTATTTTGGTTCGAATGCATGTTGTTGGAGTAATATTTGCGAGGTAAGTGTATCGATGTGTAGCACCGGGTTCTTTTTACTCGTCGGAAAGTGAAATATTTTTTAGCTGATTCTCAATTTTCTACCTTGTCTTTCTCTTTCTTTTCGCGCGAAGAACGGCTACGATATACGATATAAGAGAGAGATTTTATCGGGAATAATTTTGGGCAAAATGTATTTGTTTTCTTTTCCTGTCCCTTTTTTGTACGTCGTAACGCTTTTTACGAACGATTCTTTCTGGCAATTCTTGCATGACGCTTAGTCATTCTGCATTTGACAAAGAAGAGTACTTACTTGGACAACCGACACTGTTACAACACAGACACGTGCATACAAACACTGAAGAACGCCTCTCGATGAAATCCTGATAGCCAGACAGTCATCAAGCAAGTGTTATCCCAATTTGCGATCAAGTTCAACGTAGGACAAAATTTTCCTCGAGAGGACATTGCTGTCGATAATCCGTATTTAAATATTTTCCTGGGGTTAGGGGGTATGCAGAAAACGATAGAAAAAAATATTCTTAACAGGTGGACGACAAAGAACTTTCTGGAGCGGAAGAGGAGAAAGAAGTCGAGAAAGCTCTGTTGAAGCCTCTATTGTCCTTGGAAGATCTCGTCAGATTTTCCGCCCTCGAAGGAAGCGGAGGAGATTCCCTAAGAACGTTGCTACAACGAGGACAGGAGACGGGTGCCGAATGGCCAGGACTTGAACACGCAAACATCGGTCCGTACATACAAAAGATGCTTGCAGCAGCTGCGCCATTTAAAGGTGAGAAACACGCGTGGGCAAGGAGAATAAAAATTGATGTTTTTGCAAATCGAAGTCGTTGGAATAAGGACAGGGTTGAAAGTGTCTGCGTCTTTCGGGATAAAGCATCGGGGTTATTTGTTATAGAAGTTATACCGTTTCATTCGCTGACTGGGCAACCGGTCTACGGTAAGAGCCGAGACGAAAGTCGAAAAGTGTATTACAAGCCAGTAGGTCTTCGGAAATCGATAGAAGCGAGGCCCTAGTCGTCGGGTCGGCGACACTTTTTCCACCTTCTGAACGTAATTTCATTTAAGTGGTTTAAACAGTTCTCAGAGGCTAATCCGAGATTAAGACAAATGCTAGTAGGCGCGAAGAACCGACAAAATCGTATTTCTTAACGAAAAGTATTCCATTCGAATCGATCGATTCAACGAGACGCAACGAGACGCAACTAGATGAATCGAACAAATTTTGGTTTCTCGTGCTTGCAGGTATGGAGACGCAAGACTACCGCATCCCAGATGTGATGAGAAGACTGATGAGCGAAGACAAGAGGCTAAGCAAGAGCGTAAACGGGGATCAGTCGCAGTCACCGCATCAACAACTTCATCACCATCAATCGCACTCGACGCATCCTCAGGGGCAGACACAGTTGCAAGCACAACAGCAGCAGCAACGCGGTCCGATGACCAACGACGACTTCAATCCAAATATCGAGGAGGAAGCGAGCGATAGTGCTCAAGGCAGAGCGATTCTCAAGATTCCGTCCTACAAGCCCGCTAGCACCCCTGGATGTTCGAGCAAGAACGGCGAACCAACTTCAGCCGCCTTTGCGCAAGGATTCGCCGCCGCGGCCTCGAGTCCGGGTCTTTTGGAACGGGCGAGTCCTGCGTTCTCTGGCACCAGTAGCCCTACCAATTCGCTGGTTGGAAAAACGGTGGCCGTCAATTTCCGCGACGTGATAGCGAAAAGCATAAGCGTGAAATTTCAAGAGGGTCAATCGGTTGCAACGCCTGGAATACCCGGGTGCCAATCCGGGGTGGTACAGTCGCAGCAGACGATTATGACGGACCCGAGCCCGTTTAAGAGAGGCAGATACACACCGCCTCAGCCAGCCTCGCAACAAGCCCAGTCGCAGACAAAATCGCAGGCCCAAGATGCGAACAAACAGAAACCAGCTACCGGTGGCAAGGGAACCAGACCGAAACGAGGCAAGTATAGGAACTACGACCGGGATAGTTTGGTCGAGGCTGTACGCGCGGTTCAGCGTGGTGAAATGAGCGTGCATCGAGCAGGCAGCTATTACGGAGTACCGCACTCCACCCTTGAGTACAAAGTTAAGGAAAGACACCTGATGAGGCCAAGGAAAAGGTACGTTGGTATCGCGTTCGCGAATCTCTCTCGAATATTCTTGTATGCCAACCTTCTCGTTGATTTTTCCAGGGACCAGAAACAGTCGGACGACAAGACGAAGGATACCGCGGTCGCGGCAGCGGCGGCTGCCGCCGCGAATATACGTCCAGGTACGGTAGACAAGAAGCCACAATTGAAGCCACAGAAGCCATTTACACCACCGGGTGGTATACCAGGACCCAATGGAATCAAAATGCCACCGTTCATGGAGGGCATGCCCCATTTACCATTCACGCCGTTCAATTTTTGGAGTCCGCCGCCATTTATACCGTCGCCGTTCATGGCCGGGACCCCAAACGTTCCGACGATCCTGCCGGAACAGTACTTCGCGACCAGCAGAATTCGTGGTCTGCAGGAACAACAGAGGAACGCGGCAATAGTGCAACAACAGCAACATCAACAGCGCGACAGAGACGGAGTCGGTGTAGCCGCGGCCGCTACGGAATCACCTGGAACATCGAATTCTCGTGGTACACCGATGAGCAAACCACCGCGAGAGACATCGGAGAGTTTGTACGATGGTTCGGGAGCGAACGGTAGTTTCTTGGACAATTTGATCAGGT
>SMSQ01021560.1:0-10728 GCA_019453375.1 Ctenoplectra terminalis | reverse complement strand
ATTGAATAACCCAAACGTGCATCCCCGATGAATAAAAAAAAAAAAATACGGCTTCGACGATCCTCCCTCGGCGGAGTGTTTGATGTGCGAATCAGAGCACGTGTCACCGAAGTGGGTCGATGCACCTGGTGCGTGCATGCACACCTCTGGTTCGGTCACAATGGTCTCCTAATAAATTTGGCACGGGGGATGGAAGGTTTATGGGCGACAGTGGGCCTTTTCTCACGCACCGTCAGATCGTTGCCTATGTTCTCATTGTCGATGCACTGTGCGCTCGATTGTATCGCTGACGGCGGCATTTCTCGCAGAGAATTTGGCCAAGCCGGTGAACCGTGGCTAAATTGGAATAGATGCAGTGCCATCGAATCGATGATTCTTTTTTTTTCCCCCCTGTGTAGAACGATAATTTTTAGCGATCAAATATTTTTTCCTGTTTCTTTTCCCAAGGTTTGACGTTTGCGGATGTTCTTCGATCGCGAGTCGTCGTTTCTAACCGGGCCGACGATTAATCGAGAGATAAGCACTCAAAAGGAAGTGGCCACGTGACTATCCTTACCCAATCGGCGAGCGATGATCGTCCGATCCGATAAGGAAAAGTTCACTTGTTCGTGGGTATGAAAGACGGACGATCAACAGAGTCGATAGGCGGTCGTAGGAAAGCCGGCTCGAGCGTTTGCATTATCGAGCCGACTGAATTTTTTCCATCGCGGAAACGTCGCTGTAAAAACATGCATTGTGTCGCAATAACGTTCCGAGGAACGTCCGTGACAGAGCTTTCCAGGACTTTTACGACGGCCTTCGATTCGTTGCGCAATGTATTCGAAAGCGATGCGTAAACAAAGAAAGCATCATCGCTGCAGCACTGGCAATTTTATTTCTTTTCAAAGTCTGTATGTTGCAACCGTGCTAACAAATACATTCTAATCGAACCTTCCATTTCTATGTTTCCATATGATTTATCACACTTCGAAAAAGCACCGAAGATTGACAGAATCGTTATCGCAGCCCTGACAGTGTCTTCAACCCATCGAACAAGGGCATCGATGAGCAACCTCGATACGAGCTTTCCCCACAGCTGACTCTTTCCAAGAATTACCCGCCGGATAAAGTACTCAGGGCGTAAGGAATTGGACAATGCATAATAACAAGACTTCCCAAAGGCGAAGCCGCTGTTGAGCGTTCAAAAACGTTCCGATAATCCCGAAAGCGCATGCACCGCTCGCGGCCCGGCCGAAATGGCCCAGGACTCCGCGACCTAACCTCGGTAATTCTAATGTTCACAGGGGAATTGGATAACGCGAGACGTCGGTAAAGACCCGTGACGAACGCGAAATTGCTCTATCGCGAGTTAAAGCGTCAGCGGTATCCCTACATTAGCCGCGTATCGAGCCACCATCTCTCGGTCGCGTCCCTATATTCTCGGCTGGCGCTCATCGGTCCCAATGAGAGGTTCCGTGAAGACGACGCTTCCCCGAACAAGGGACGCGTGGCCAGCCGTCGATCACGAGATATTACGCAGATAAGCATCGGTTGGACAACGCCGCCTCGTAATTTCATCAACATTTAGCACTATTTTTCCGTCGTTAAACGGACCAGGGTCTACGGTGAACTCGTACAGCCAGGCTGTAAACCGGCCTATATACGGTGCTCGCGAGGAAGGTGTACACGGTTCTTACATATATCCGCCACCCCGGGGCACTTGTAATCATTGCGATTACCTCGACTGCCGCCGCCACTTCTTTCTCCTACGAACTCGGTCTATGCACCGTCTTCTCCTCCTCCTCCTTCTTGTTACTTCGATATCCGTTCTAAACACTCGCGTTTGAACCCTTGCTGCGTGACTTCGACGCCTTGGCCGGAGATGTCCGAGGCTGAATTCACAGCTGCTTCTCTGCTCGCTGTTGCCATTATCGCAAGTTTCAACGTAGATTGCTTTAGATAGGTATTGGAGGCCGGTGCAGTTGGGTTCGAGCGTAATGTCGGTATCTCTAGTTAACGCGATAGTGTCGGGATGAAATGAATCGCGTAAGATAATGAAGACTTGGATTATGGTCTACGCTGTTTTGGTATGAATTTTATACAAATTTAGTGTTTGGAAAATGGAACACGAGAAACTGAATCTAAAATTAGTTGTCGCAGAATTTAGTTGCTGAAACGATTATTTTGATAAATCTTAGAAGGTGCATCTTTCTCTTAACGCGAACACCCATTTTCCCGAACGATGTTCCAACCACGCGCGTGTGTTCTCGACGATAGTGACCCGAGTGTAGCGCGGGGTCACGCGAAAACGCGCTCGCATCCGTGACCAGGTTGGAGCGCATCCGCTTTATTGTTTACACGTGCTGCGAGTGCACCAACAATGCAGCGTTATCTGCCGCGCCGCAGGTTACTCTTCCTTCGGCCCTTGTGGAATTTTGTTGCGCGCCGCACGTAGGTGCGAACGAGTCTGTGAACTGGAAGTTTTATGGAATACTTAACGCGCCGGGGGATCCCGGAGCTTTCGAGCTTGCTGCGCCCGATACGAGATTGCACCGATCGTTCGCACTTGCAAAGGGCGGATGGCATTGTTCGAATGGAATCACTGCTTCCATGGATTTACGAGGTGCGAATGGAACAGGTCCTTTGAAAGTGATATTTTGTAATGCAGTTCGCGTCTTTGTTTCATGCTGCTCGGTTAGCTTTAGCGCAGATTAATGTCAGAATGATTGCGAAAACACATGGCAGTGATTATTTATAGTTTGTACGAGATTGTATTTCTGCTTTAAACTCTGTAATGCAACGTAGTATTTTTGGTAATAATTTGGATGAAAGGATGCGTCCTGAATTTTTAACCCTGTTAATTGAGAAAGATGCGCGACACGTCTCACAAATTATCGATATCTTCAATTATCGAGAAATCGTCTATTTCTACGACTAAAATAGTTTCCGATTAAGAGACACTAGCATACTTTCTATTTCTAATTCACAGGTTGCCAATCAAGTTGCGCAAACATTTCTATCAGCAATCCAATCTCCCCCGTCCTTCTTTTTCGAATTTCCCGCGCAAAGCATAAAGGCTGGTGCAAATAATAGCCGGGAAATTTTCGATAAACAATAGCCGCCTGCTCGGTGCCTTTCACTTTTCACTTTTACTCCTAATGTTTGCCGTTGACGGACAGCGTCCCGTCATCGGGGACCGGTTTAGAGAGTAAAATTTCCCCGTGTATTTACGTCCGTCAATAGGAACGTATTTGCCAAAGCTGGCCTGGCAATTAACCATGCTCCCTCCCCCCTACGTCTGCAGTTTGCTTTTTTGTTTGCAAATACCTTCGCGAGCGTGAACAAACCAGCGAATAACGCAAACAATCCTGCGAGGGACAAATACGCCAGGTGGCCGCGCGCGCGGTTTTCCATCGCGTGCGCGTCTGATCCACGAGCGTGTGCACCGATGCGACCGCTCGGTAATTTATATTGTACGAGTCGACCTCGTTGAGTCGATTAGATTGATTTATTCGCTCATTTATAATTTCCCACGATTGTACGGAACGCGTTTCGCGTCGACTCTGTACAGCTTTATTTCGCTCGATTCCGGCCGATTGACAGTGGTTCGCGTTGTCTTCGTTTATAAATCATTCGAAAACGAATATATGTTTTGGAAATCACGAGCTGTGATTAGTTGGTCGTGATGTTCTTTATTTGCCAGGGTTTGTTGGCCTGATCGCGACTGATCGTGTTTGACACGAATCTTCGAAGAATCAAGACAGCTATTTTCCTTTCGAAACTATTCTGTAGAATTAATACAGATTTCTGTATTCGTCGTTTGTAAATTGATATTAATTTCAGTATACCGTTCAGTGTGCATCGAATGGATTTAGTATCTATTTAGTTTTACTCTGTTCCGTGTATAATATCTAACTATTACAGGGACAGGTTCTGTTGTTACAGTATAACACGGTGTTCATAATCTGCCGTCAAATCCGATAACTCGTCTCATTCGAGCGGATCGAAGGTCCAATGCAAATTGTACGCATAGACAACCGGAACATTGTGAATCGATGCACACATCATGCATACCGAGCATATTAATTGTGTCAATTTTGTTGATTCGCGTGCACCCGTCATAGATCGTGTTTCAATGAACCCCTAAGCGTTTCATAGTTTATTTGCCACAGTTCGTATCCATTGGACAAATAGATACAGTCCATAAAACTGGTACGCACCGTAGGCAATAGACAACCGTGTAATCGCATCGTGTCACCGTCTTTTCTATTTCATCGCTGAAAACAAATCATTTTTACTCGTTTCACGCGATGTGGCATGTCGTCGAATTATCGCGTAGCAAGTTTTCCGTTGTTCAAATTAAGCTGGCGTTAAATAATTAATCGACTCTCCGAGAATCGATGCTCCGTATACCGCAGGTCGACCTAGACTCCCGCCAATCATAGATTTCTCCGATTGCACACCGCCTGATTCTCGATTCCGTAATCTTGAGTCAATTCTAAGACGGCCTGCCGTGTACACGGTGGCACAGGTCGGAAAATTGAGTGCACACACACGCGCGCGCGCACACACACACATAGGCATAGGCAGCTATATACCGGTACGGTTGCATGAAATTATTAATCGGGAGACGGTCCAGGAGCCATATGCGTCAGATCGATGATCCATTTAAACACGGCAGTCGCAGGGTTCAAGAAGTACAGCACAGACCCGTAGCTTATTCAACTTGGCTCTGTAATCACGTATACGTGCTTAATGGGAAAATAGACAAGTGCCAGCACTCGAACCTCGCGATATCTATTCGCTGAAGCGTGCATAGAGGGCTGAGCCTGGGTCAGACCTAGTGTGAGAAGGGTGCCATTCGAAGGGGCGTTGTCTAGTCTAATCGCTTAGAGAAATTGACAAAGAGTCGACAACTGTCAGTGCACAGCTGGGTCACCGACTTTGAGTGGCGACACTTCGTATACATATGCTTTTGCGTGCCTCTGTGCCAGCGTTTACGCGCGTTCCTTCGCGTATCTTGCACGCATGCTTTGGTCAATTTTCTTTGGATGCGTGCGTAAAATTATTCGATGTTCATCGATTGTTGTGATAGCTTGCTCGAAGTATATAAGACTGCAGAAACAGCGTAGAGAATGAAGGCGCAATTTTTAAAAATAATCTAAAGATGTTTCAATTACTTAAAATTTTTTACTTTCCGTTAAACCAACAATTTGTACTTTCGTATACCATGAACATTTTTCCACGTTCCCTTGCACACACTCGTAGTTTTTTCATTTACCTTTAGACACACGTAGGTGAAACACGAATTTGTAGAATTACCTTCGCACTCCCTTTCCTGCCCTATCTCGCCGATCTGCCCTCAAAGGAACGCATTTCGCCTCTTTTAACCCCCTCCAACCGTGAACCAAACCGCCCCATTGAATCGTTTCGTGTTTCCACGAGTGCGCTCGTTTTCCCGTTTTTCGCCTTTCCATTTCCACTCCACGTTCCTCGTAGTCCTGTTTCTTTTTCTTGTCTTCCCTTGCTATCCACCTTTCGTGAAACCGGAGCGGCACTCTCCTGGCAAAAGGACACAGGTGTCGCACGATTCACTGGCTGCAGGGCGTGATTTTCTCTCGTAAAAAGAGGATTTCGAGAATGTCCTTTCGCTATTTATCGGTGTCGAAGTCGAAAGTGTAAATAGTTCAAAGTGAATCGAGGGTAAGTGGCTGACGGAAAGGTTTGTAAAGTTTAAAAGAGATCTCTGGAAGGTAGAACTCTCTCTGTTCGTGAATTTGCGCGAAAGGACAGCTTCTGTACGTCCTGAATTATTTCATCTCAACTTTCGTAGTTTAGGATAGAACGAAAATATTTTATGCAAAATATTTCTGATTTAAAATTCACCGAAGTATCATTTGAAGAATTACAATAATAGAGATACGTATAGTCAGGTGTAATAAATTAAAAATTCGCTTTACAAGACTCCACGAAACTTGCTCGAAAATCAGCAAGCTATTTCTCAAACTTTTCTCATAATGTCTCGCAAAGTCGAAGAGGACGAGCCAGTTGATTTCGGCTGCTCGATGCGTTTGCGAGCGATTATAAGCATTTGCAGTTGGAGGGCAAGCGAGCAAGTAAAATGGAGGAGCGTTATCTGCTTCTACTTCGATGGATATCATTTCACGGGATCCTGAGCAACTCCATCCAATCACCACCCCCGTGAAAATCCCCATCCTCGGCTCCACCGTCTTCCTTTCAGCCTGTTTCTCTCTGTTTTGCCCTCTTCGATTCTATCCACTCTGATGCCCCTTTCTCTCTCTTTTCCTTAACTCACTTTGGCGCAAACTATTGATTTGTTTCATAGCCACCGGCGGCTGCTACGGTGAAACGTGAGGTAAGGGCTTCTTCGTTCCCCATCCCGGTTCGGATGGTCTACAAACCACCCCCGTTTTAACCGTGGTAATGTGCAACGGTATACCCTGCCACCCCATAATACACACGAACACGTAAGAGTGTTAGGTACATGGAAGTCAGTGTGAGAATGTGCTCGTAACCCCATACGTTCTACGAGCCACCCCATTTTTCTAGGAGACCTTTTTTTCTCTGAAAGGCTCCATCTGGTCAGGACCATGATTTCCATCGCTGCGATCGATTCGTGATGCATAAACTATAACCCGCATCCAGCCGGAGGGAAAACTCTATTGGTATACAAGACGCAGATGCGTCTCGCTCGAAGCTTTGCAGTTTTGTTTTCTTCGAGCGTAGAGTTGGAATAATCATTACGGATTGTGATGCAAATTGAAGTAGCGCAGTTCGTCAATAGGGGTTTGATAAATAATATTTCATACCGTGACCGATATTATTCTTTTAATTTTGCTCGAACAATTTTTCAAGTTCAGATCCAAGAATAAACTGTGGTTTGTTTGAACGATACTCGATACTCTATCGGTGTTTGTTACACGAAATCGAACGACTAATTGCTCACACGCGGTAAAATATTTCTCGCGGGGGCTCGAATTGCCTTGTTTCTCAGCTTCTTCGACACGGTCCGCTTCCATCTCGGGTCATGAAACCGAACGGACGAGCGACGAAGAGGGAGCGGGAAACATTTGATATCTTGTACTTGATTGCAAAGGGTGGGCCACGTTGCGGCGGTGGAGTCGCTTCGGCACGTCCATTTTCGGGATAAGATGAGAATTACAAGCGTTTCGTTTCGGGGATCTTTTTTCCTCGCTATTCCCGGAACACAATAGAAAATTCTCCACGCGATGCCAGCCCACTCCTGCTCCTGGCATTCACGGGCATGGGGTGATATATTTACGTTCTCATTTATAGGAGGGTTGCCACACCGTTGCACAAACATTTCGACAAGTAGGAGCATTTTAAGTAAATTGTTTCGCGTTAATGCAGGCTCCCTTGGGTTCAAAATTGAAGCGATTGCTCATCGTCGTTAGTGGTTGTACCCTTCCTTCGTTAATTCAAAGGGGATCGAATTGTTAAGCAATTCGCGTGAGTGAAAAGCGCGCAAAAGTTATAATTCGCGTTCTATCAGTCTCGGGATTGAAAATAATTCTTTTATTGGCAAAAAGAAGAATCCCCATCGATAAATGGGAAACAAATAAAACAATAATAGAACGCATAAAGATTCCCAAATTCCAGCCATAAAAATCCTTCGCTTTCCATTCGCGTGCAGCTCCTTCACCGTGACCAACGATCCACCGCAATATCACCCATGAAATACATCAACCATCGATCCCCGTTTCATCGTGCAACGTTCTCGCGCAAATAATGTTTTATCGCTCGCATTTGCTCGAAAGTCGATGGCGAGCGATTAGGGTGGTTTATGGGTTGGTCTTACGAGGAGAGACGCAAGAATCACGGGCGGGGCTTATCGCACGAGCCGTTACGAGGAACAATATCTCAGAAAATCGTTTCACTTTTAGGGCTTTCGTCTCTACTCGAAGCTCGAGTGGGGAATAAGGGATGGATCCGGGCGGAGAGCGACGGAACGACGAATGATTCACCCTCCGAGCGTACAGCATCGGTAACCCTCGACTTCGTAATTGATTGGTCCTGATACGGCTCCTTATCTCTTAATCCATCTTCCGCTCCCACGTTCCGCTCGTAGATTCGAGCGGTTCTGGCCGCTTGTTATGTATGTTGCGCGTTCGCCACGGACGTATGGGGGTCGAGTAGCACGGTGCCATCGATGGGGGTCGCCGTAAAGAATCAATCCCTCGGCAATATGCGCGTCACGGTGGATGTAAATATTTGCGGCAATTGTGTAAAGATCGATTTCCACGATACCACGTACCGCTATTACGGTTTAAGTGTGTCCCATGAATAATGTATCAAGGATAACGCTCTTAATACGTCGAGACACGGGGACACTTTCCGGTAACGGGAAAGAACACGAGAGAGAGAACCGGAGTATTTTTATTATCGGGGGAGGAGATGCTCGGGTCTCGCGTTGGTGATCGCTTTACTCGACACCGGCGGCTGTACTTTGGGATAAATATTAAGTATCGTTGTCCTGCGCGCAAATGTTCGGTCGGCATACGATATTTTAATGACCGCGATAACACAGTTCTTCGGCTTGTTTCTGGCTCCGTCGGACGATATTAATCTTTCCTGACGAAGGGAAAATAGCTGCGTCGAATTCGGTAGAAAGCGTGTAAAGATTGGGCCTGCTCCTCTCCCTTTCTACCTCTTCTTCTTGGCCGAGCGTTTTTTAACAGCGCGCTGAGAGGCGTTCCATAAATCATCCATGGTGCGAAATAAAGTGGACGCCGGGTTCGGGCCCGATAAACCTCGCACACGAGCGGCAACCTCGAAAACCGTCCGGGGAACGTTGCTCGTCGCGAATAATCCGCGTTCATTAGCAGCAAAGTGAAAAGTGATTACAATTTGTCCGACGTGAACGTTGTTCGAACGATCCCTTAGGCTCGAACACGAAGGCTTTTGATGCATCACCGGCGCTCCTTACGACGTTTTAATACCGACAACGTTATGCTCGCTTACGTCTTCATTAGACAAAATGTCTTCTCTATCTGGCGGACAACAATCCCGGCTGACGGACAGCCGAGAAAACGAGGAAATATGACGCTGTTCCGTGTCGTGGCTTCGTGGCTTCGCGGTCGTTGCAACGATGTTAGAACGCAAGAATTTTTGTTTCGAGAATGAAAAAATTCATTGGAATCATTGAAATATTATACGCCGCGTCTGAAACATACCGGAAGAGGGACAAGCAACTTCGCAGGAACAACAAGCGATTAATGAAGAGAAGCGTTATGGGAATGCCCTCGCTAGACCGGCAATTTGTCAATGATTTTTCATCGGCGGACTTGGCGTGTCTGGAAAATGCTACCACGTCGACGTGTGCACGCGAGCTATCTGAACAACGTCGCCGCCACGGACTTCCGCTTGCGGCGACGTGTTTTGAATTTACGTCGATGTGTCACGAAGCGGTTCAAAGTTGAGAGCACCGCGTGCCACTGTCACGCGTAGAATCTTAATTTCTATCGCGTCGCCCCGAGCGCCGGAAGATAGCTGCGGGCTTTCTTAAGAGATTCGATTCTTCTCGCGAGAGTTCATTTTCTCGACCGCATCTCCTCTCTGTACTGAAACAATTTCATAGAGCAAAATTCAATGTTAAACATTTCAATTTCCCGTTTGCTCTATAATCCATAGACTTTAAACTTCCATGCGCGTTTCAATTTTCCTTAAAAAAAAAATGCAAAGAAAAGAAACGAAAAGTGAAACAAATCACGGGAAACAGAATCGCGCGACGAAAACGATTGAAACGCGCGACGATACGAAACCTGTCCGCGAGTAGCGCGCACAGTGTACGCGATGACAGCCTCGAACGCGTCACGCGTCGCTGTCACTCATAAATTCTAAGCGAACCCCAGCCACGTCGGGGCTGAAACGATGCTAAAAGGCTCTCCTTTCGCCGCTGCGACAAATGCGCCACTCGACTGTCATCTCCCGTCATTCTTCAGTGGTTCAATCGTCGTTTCGCAGTTCGCCCCCTTTTCAGAAATTCCTGCTCGCATCGCGAAATACGCGCATTGCTCGCACCCTCTTCACCTTCTCTCAATATCCAACTAGTTCGGACGAGTATTTTTTTTCGCGCTCGTTCCTAGATATTCGTTCAGGGAAAAATCACGACGATGGTGTCTTGTTGGTGGCGCGACTTCG
Source organism: Ctenoplectra terminalis (assembly GCA_019453375.1). NCBI lineage: Eukaryota > Metazoa > Arthropoda > Insecta > Hymenoptera > Apidae > Ctenoplectra > Ctenoplectra terminalis. The sequence continues at coordinate 567 of SMSQ01021560.1, read as the reverse complement.
TTGCTCCAAACATTTTCTGTTTAAAAACCGTATAGAGGCTCGAAAGAGGAATCAAACGGGAAGTAAGAAAGCTTATAGCCTGTCTTTGTGAAGGTTGTCGCACAATTGGTGCCGGGTCGATAGCATTGGTTCTGCTCGAAACCATCGGGATCCGCTTGGTCTCAGCAGACGAAGTCGGTATGTACAGAGGAACAATAGGGATTGCGATCCCCTTAAAAGGAGGTTAATTGGATCCCATCGATTTAGATCGTACAGCTAGCCCAAATGAAATCCTTCAGGCCTATTCAGAGACGGCGTAACGGTTTTCTGTGTTCTTTCTCCTCTTCGAATCTCACGACACTCTCTGTTTCTCTTTTCACGGTTTCCTCTTTTCCGCAGCGAACCATTCCGATTCTCTCGCTTTTCGACTCCTTTGACGTAGTCTAGGTAACTCCCTTTCCCAAGTTCGAAGGGTGCTTATCCCCCGGTGACCTTGGTTTTCCACCGTGCACCGGTGATTTCCTTTCCGATGGATTGCGTGGGTCTTTCCACGAATTCCCCTGCTCTCGACCGTCTGCTACCCTCCTG
>SMSQ01021555.1:0-11766 GCA_019453375.1 Ctenoplectra terminalis | reverse complement strand
TACCTACCTACCTACCTACCTACCTACCTTCATGTACGTACACATATGTTACTGTAAGCGAAACAGAATATGTATCGTTTTATAAAAGTGCTATGTAAACAAGGCGGTATTTTAGCAATTGTTCTGTTTCCGTATCCAAATGTTATCGTTCAAATAAGTAATTGAAACAACGGTCGAATAAAAATAGAGCAATTTATAGGAATACACGGTAGTAGGTATTTCTGACAGAGATTAATTAAACTTAAGCCAGAATTAATACGCACCGAATACTGAACGAGCATCAAGTTATGAATCTAGTTAGCGACGGATACATAACGTTAACATCTCGCCAAATGCAGTTTTTAACAAACAACTATTTTAACGCGAGGGTGGTGATTATATAACCACTTGAGATAGTTAGGAATTTTAATAAAACGTTTTTCACCAACTGTTAAGAGTCTTTTGAATTATTGCGCTAGATTATAGGAGGCTGGCAATCATCCTCTGCTACCGTACGTTTCTATTGTTTTGCATCGAGAGGGACGGATATAGGTGATAGGAAAACGCTAAGAAGCTATAGTCGAATAGGGGACACTTTTGAACGTAATTACAGAAACTGCATTGTTCTTTCAGCTTACTGCGGTTCATCAGACTATTACAAGAGACTTGGGAGACATTTCTGCTCGAATTGCGGCAAGGAATACAGATGGATGCAATCTCTGGTTAGACACGAAAGAGAGGAATGCGGAAAGGATCCACAACACTGTTGTCCCGTGTGTGGAACGAAAATTCGTCACAAATGGATGTTAAAGAAGCATCTGATCAACGTTCATCATTGGATTATTTCGAATGGAAAAAACATTTCGGGTTGAACAGCGGTAAAGAGCAATGGTATCGAATCAATTTTGAGACCAAGATAACGACAGTTGAAGGGAAACTAGTTTTTCACACGATTGGTACTCGTTCAGTTTTCCTTATTATAACATTTACCGTGATTTACCGTAGATGGAGCAGCTCTTTTGTTACTATTAAAACCGATTAGGATGTCCGTTGTTCACGAAAACATTACTTGTGTATATGTACCTTTTTTTACGTGAAATTGTAATTATGTACGTTGTGTAAAATTAAATTAATAAATAAGTTAAGAGAACGCGTAATGCCTAACCAGTTGTTGTTACGATATGATTATCGTTTCGATTTATAACGCGAGCAAATAAATATCTAGCTAACTACAGAGGTTTTTAATTTTTTTAAAAGAAACTTACAACTAGATTATGCCTACTTCTTTTCGCAGGATTCGTAAGAATAGTAAGAATAGTAAGAATAGTAAGAATAGTAAAATCTGGTATATGAGAATATAACATATATCGAGTATTATCGATCCTTGAAAAAAGATTTTTGAGATTCCTGCGAAAAAAAAGTAAAAAAAGAAAGATTTGGAAGTTATGTTTGACCAGATACGAATTAATTCCCCTTTCCGAGCACGTCGTACGGAAGATTGTTCCACTCGATAGTACAAATTCGCTGTGTCGTTAATTTTTAGGACTACTTAAAAAATTCGTCTGTGACAACTGTGGCAAGATGTATAAATGGAAGGAATCGTTGCAACAACATCGTCGACTAGAATGTGGAATCGAGCCGCAGTTTGGCTGCATCTTTTGCGGTAGAAGATTCAAGCATAAACATCATTTGAAAGAACACTTAAAGAGACGACATCGATATGACCAAGCGACAGTCTCTTGTTACAACAAATAATAAATTAATACGTTTCCTTAACTTTTGTTTCCTTTCCTCTTTCCACTTTTATTTTCAAAACGTAATCGTATTCTATCGTATCTCGTAACTCGTAAACCGTAAGCCGTAAGCCCATAAGCCGAAAAACTGTAAACTGTAAACTGTAAACTGTAAACTGTAAGCAAGTAAATTGTAAGCGATGAAAAAAAAGAACAAAAGAAAGAAGAAAATTATGAGATAGGAAATAATGTAGGATTATCAATCGGTTTGCTGTTTGTCCTTGTTAGTACCACACTCTTTTACTTATTGACATTTGTCACGTTCCTATGGTCGTTGAAACGAAACGAAACGAAACGAAACTAAACGAAACGAAACGAAACTAAACGAAACGAAACGAAACGAAACGAAACGAAACGAAACGAAACGAAACGAACGATACTATTATAAAGCTTTATGTGTAATAAATATTTTTGAAATTTGGTAATAAAAGATACTGTTATGGATTTGAACGTCAAGTTAAATGGAAATTATTTCATAAATCATGGAAGGTATACTTGTATTCGATCGAATCGACAACGGCTGATTCGTAATGCTAATAAAAATGTACCTTTTTGTGATTTCAGGTTTACCGATTTTTGTGTTTCGTTCGAGCTATCTGTGTAACAACTGTGGAAAAACGTACAAATGGAAAGAATCGCTCAACTTACACAAACGAATGGAATGCGGTATCGAGCCACGATTCTGTTGCAAAGTCTGCGGAAGAAGATTTAAACACAAGCACCACCTCACGAAACATCACAAATCTATCCACAATTACGTCGATCAGTAATGATCGATTCACGAATTGAGGAGATCGCTTGACAGGCGATCACGATTCTGTAATCATGTATCAGACGTGTTACAAACTTGGTTAATCGTTAATTACGAAGCAAAATCGAAGTCGAATACCGCATATTGGACGCAGAGTAGTACTTTCGAGATGCTTTGCACGATTAATTTAGACGCAAGAAGAGAACGATATTTTAGGTAGAAAGCTATATTTTGAAAGGATTCAAAAAGTCTGGCATTATATTGCTCGATGCACCTATTATACGAAAGTATTACGTATGTTAGCGAAAGTGATTGGATAGGCTGCTACATACATAGTTTTACAACTAGAGGAGTACGAGAGAAAACAGAAGACGAATAATAAACAGAGAACAAAATATTTTACCAACCATTGGTATTGATGTAAATTTATTAAACAATCACATGTTCGTTTTGCCAAAATTTCTTTCTTTCGACTATATTATATACCCCATACTTGTCTGAAAACGTAACGTTTTCTTTATTTCACTTTCCCTTACACATACGCTATACGAAACGTACATTAAATCGGAAATAAATAATCGGTAATCGGTACTCGATACGAATCGGTTGATCAAATGTAAATTTGAAGGGTTTCCGTTCAACTCGATCAAACGGATGGTGAATTGTCTGGTTTTAAATTCGATGCAACGTCTTCTGCATCCACGCACGACTCATCGTTTGTGTTTCAGGTGAGGCTGCTCGAGAAACTGTTTACCCGTGCAGAGTATGCGGCAAGGTCTACTCGAGAAAATCCTCTATGTACACGCATCTCCGTCTCTGCGGAAAGGAACCGAAATTCAGCTGCGTCCTTTGCGGCAGGAGATTCAAATACAAGCACAGATTGCAGTCGCACCTTACCTCCAATTTGCATAGTCAAGGATTTCGATAATAGAAAATAGCAAATTCAGAAGAATGGCAAAACTTTTTCCCGATCCACCTACCCACGTACATGTTGTCTTTGTTAAACTGGCCTAAATCTCGTAATCTTTGATGAACAAAGTACGATAAAAACATGGATACGATAGCTAATACCTACTTAGGTTCCGCGTTAATTTACTCCTAGATACGCATAGTAATAGGTATCGACGCGTTTAAAAAAAGCCCATTTAAATGTAAACTTTTTAATCGAGATTTAAGATTGCGACAAGTTTGTGGTTAACAAAAATAATTTAAAAAATTCATTATAAAAAGTAATATACGTATGTACCTGTAAATAATTATTTTATTACAAAATTTTCTACGTTTGGGGTTTTCAGAAAATTGTACGCAATGCTGATAGAAAATTAATAAAGATTCGATAACAATTTTACAACGAAACGTTTAATTTCTGTGAAAAATTGCATGCCATTGAAGGAAATCGATATTATTATTGCTACGTTAGCTTAATTATTCTTTCAATGTAAAGCGCGATGGAGTAACCAGAAAATTAGTAGAATTGTAAACAAATTAGCCTTGTTATCGGAAGAAGAGAATATGTAGGTAAAACGCTAACTAACGCGGTATGTTTCTTCTTTTGCAGCTCACTTGCAGAAGGTATGGATCTGCTTTCAATGCGGCAAACGTTATCAATGGCGTGTTTCCTTGAGGAATCATATCCGAGTGGAATGTGGCAAAGAACCTACTTTCAAGTGTCCGATTTGCGGCCGGAAGTTCAAGTATAAGCATCGATGGCAATATCACGCAAAATCATTGCACGATATTAATTTGTAACGAATCATTTTCAACGTTTCGATACTTATTACCATAAACAAATGTTTCTCTATGGCTCGTCGATCTTTTTGCAAATTGTTGCAACAAGTATGCTAATAAAATTTTTATCGACAAGTGCTCGTAGGATACTTGTAGATACTTGTAGATACGTGTATGTACGTGTATGTTCCACGTGCTATACCTTTTTCGCGTGTTACACTGTAATACTTGAATAATATGTTTAATACATCGAAAGCGATACGGCAAGTGTTGATCAGAGATGGATCACGAACTGTATCAGCGATACCGTTCATATTTTATCCATATCTTCGTTACATATTGCGTTTGTCTTTTTGTTTTACTCGCAATCAGAATGACTGTGTCTCTTTGTGTACGTGCGTATTATTATGTACATACATATGTATACGTATCTGCGGTCGCTTTGTATCCCAATGTAACAATGAACAAAAGAATCGATCGTATTCTCGTGTGTCAAAAATAATATCTTATAAAATATAGTTTGAAACATTTCGTTATACGTATCGATGTATGTATGTATGTATGTATGTATGCCACCATCGGATCACAGTTCACGTCTAAGTTTCCGTTACCCGTACCTTTTAGCTGTTTTATACGAAACGTGGTGTGTCTCGAACAAAAGTCGTTCAACAGCAATTGAAATAATTTCTGGATTTTTCTTTCCAGTCATCTCAAAGAAGTTGTGGTGGTGTTTCCAGTGTGGTAAGCAGTACATGTGGAGAGACTCGTTGAAGAAGCACTTGAGAGTCGAATGCGGCAAGGATCCCACGTTTGAGTGTCCAATTTGCGGCAGGAAGTTCAAGCATAAACATCGTTGGCAATCGCACGCTAAATTGATACATTATCTTAATATATGACCGAGTAAAAAATCAAGAATCTATAGCTAATCATTGACGTTCATCGCGAATCGATCGATATGTTAAACGAGTTAACCGTGATTCGTGATATACACTTTAAAAGAAAACTGTGATCAGACGTTCTTAGGAAAGTTATTTATAAGTACTTGATAACTTTCAATCAACAATGTTACCTGTTTTTTTTCTTTCTTTCTTTCTTTCTTTTTTTTTTTTTGTTCGTAGGAAACAAACGTTAATTATTATGGAAAAAAATTTTTGCAACATTTGTATCGTGTAATAAAGTTGCTTTATAAAGTTTCACGCTATATTCCTGGAATAGTTGACAAAAAATTAGCGAAGGAAGAAAACAAAGATCGAAATGCATAATATGCGTTTGCTGTGCGTCTCATAAGTATGTATGCGTGTATGTATGTATAATTCATGGAAGGCAGGTATTCGGTACGCTTCTCTTCTTCGCGTAGAGAAATCTTAACAAAGGTACATTTAAGTACACTTGGATCTATGCCGAAACACGTTTACGTGCTCGTAAGTTTTTTAAACATTGAACAGCGGCTACGCTCTTTTAAGATAGGATACGTTGTACAGTTCGACCAGCTGCTTTTTTTTAACGAAACCAAGTCACGAAATAATGTAACCATAAAGCGTAACGTTCACCTCGATACGGTTTAGGTTTGAACTGCTTATTCGAGCAGCCATGTATCTACTATGGTTTAAACCTTTAAAACTGTCCGCCTTTTTTTCTTTGTTCCTACACTCGTGTCTTTTTTCACTGTTGACGTTCGCTTCTGTTTTCGTTACATCGTAATATACAGAATTGATTTGTAAAACACTGAATGTGGTAAATCGATGTCTAGACTCGTAGGTTGCGTAACAATTGTCTTTCATCGTTTTGCCCATAAATATCGAATTAAACGCGTTCACCTTTTACTTACCGGCATTTCTTTTTTTTTCTCTGTTTTTCAGTACCAAGATTGACGGTAACGAACATCGAAAATCTGCGATACAAGAGGAGACCAGTGATTCACAAGTGCACCAGGTGCGGAAAGGGTTATCAGCTAGAAACCTCACTGCGGAGGCATCAGAGACTCGAGTGTGGAGTAGAACCGAGACAAAGCTGTCAAATTTGTGGAAAAAAGTTCACGCATAGATTCAAGTTGACCCATCATTTAGACTCGTGTAGAAGAAAACGAGAATACTATGGAACTGTATAGAATACAAAAATGTTTATCCTGTTGGTTGTACAAATGAAAAACCAAATAATCGATGGTTATTGAAAATTGATAAACTTGAGCGATTGTTAGATTCGGAGAGAAACAGAAGACACAGAGTGCATTTCAATAATAAAGTTTCGGACAACGATGATAGTACTTTGGGCCAAGGTTAAGAGATCAACGAGATGTCTTAACAATAAAAACGTTGACAAGTGTCATCGCGAATGTGATAAGTAAGTAGATAAATGTTTCACAAGAATTGTACTTTGACGTTGATGAAGCAAGTCATTTTTTTTTCAATCCAACTTTTCCAAAGGAAGATAATATAAAATATTTATCTTTTTATACGTAGCTTATTTATAGCGATCAATTTCTAAAATTGTAATTTTATGTAATTTTATGTAATTTTATGTAATTTTACAATACGATACGACAGGTGCTATCTATTGTTCAATTATTATATCCAAGTATAATGAAATCAATTACTTGTATAAAGAGAAAAGAAAAAAAGAAAAAAAGAAAAAAAGACAAAGTTGTGTTCAATGTAAAAAAAATCGATATCGAGTGTCGATGCGTCTCCCGTTTATCGAACGAATCGATACGAAATCACGACTACTGTATAATTTTTACACAAATAAATACACGTTTTCCTCTATGAAACGTCTACTTAGTATTTTATCAAAAAATTTTCAGCAACATATCGAATCGATGCAAGATATACGTAGCTATTATATTCTCTTACGTATTGCTATTTCATCTCTGAATAACAATTTATTCTTTCGCTTGCATATTTATGGCCACTTTTGCTCTTTTTTGTTATTCACTATCCACTATTCGCTATCCACTATCCACTATCCACTAACCGCTATCCACTATCCACTATCCACTATCCACTATCCACTATCGTCTAATCATTTTCTTTTCTTCAAGCGAAGAATCGCACTTATTATAACGAAATATCCAATGTTTCAGGCATACCACACACTTTTCTTCTACCGTAATACGCGGATTAGCTATCCTGTGATCCACGTACCAGATTTATCTCCATTTCTTTCTATCTCTTAACACTATTTTGTTACTTGTTGTATTTAAATGGGTTCTGTCCATATCATCATCATCATCATCATCATTATTATTATTATTATTGTTGTTGTTGTTGTTATTATTATTATTACTATTATTATTATTATTATTATTATTATTATTATTATTATTATTATTATTATTATTATTATTACTATTATCACTATTATTATTACTATTACTATTGTTGTTGTTATTATTATTATTATTATTATTATTATTATTATTAATAATACTATCGTTATCGAAGCTCACGTCATCCTTGAACCAGAGGAAAATATCTTTCCTCTTCCATAAGGAGAAAACGACAAAGTGGATGCGAAAATCTAGCGTCTAACCGATGAATTTTTTCGTTTCAGGACTTTTGGCGACAATGCTGCTGTCACAGGATGTACAACAACCACAAAACGATAGCGACACAATATGGAGTCAGTTACCTTACGCCAGTATACCTTACGAGTCGAACAGGAATCAAAGACAAAAAGATACGGGGGTTATTGATTCGAAATTCGCTTGCAATAGATGTGGGAAAACTTACAAGGCCACCACATCTCTTAGTCGTCACAAACGACTCGAATGTGGCGTTATACCTTGTGAAGTTTGTCCTATATGCGACCGAAGATTTAAACATAGATTTGTCCTGAATTCTCATATCGTTGGATGTCAGAAAAAATTGCGACGTATTATTGAGAAAAGAGACGAATCGCCGGTATTCACCGAAGAACGAGAGTAGCCGCTCGGTTCCTGCCTTTGATACGATCGAAACAGAGTTGCGATTATTCGATGAGTCCAAGTATTTCTACTTTTTTCTTACGAACGCGAATTTCACGGGTCATAGTAACATTCACAGATCTTTCCATTGCGAACTCCAATTTCGTACATGCTTTTGGACTCGATAAATATTATACGATATCGATCGACAACTCTCTTAACGTAGACTTACGATTAGTTAAGAAAAAGAAAAGAAAAGAAAAAAAAAAACTTAATGTAATCGTACAGAAGGCATACTTTTATTTCAACGAAACGCGCATCAAGAAATTTTCAACCGTAATGCTTTATATTTCGCCATTTTATATGTATCGACAAATAAACGAATGTGAACAATTAAAAATGATTGTGATAATATCGTTGAACGAAATCATTTCCCAACATTTTCGAAATTGAAATTGATTTTCATTGTTCGTGTAATTTGCATCGCATTCGATATTGGAACGAATTCTTTGATTCGAAATTCGTTTAAATTCCGTCAATATCATTCGACTCGAACCTAATTGGTTACCTTGTTTTTCTAATGAAATATTCATCTGTCCCGAGGTATTCCTTTTTTCATCTAATGCTGTTCGTTTAAGAGTGTGTTAATTTGGCAGGTTTTCTATCGAAGAGTGTCTGGAGCACGGCGAACGATTATCGAAACGCTTCGATGGACGATCTGCTGCTAATAGAAAGGAACTTCAACGATGCGTATTATTATTCATACCCGACAACCGACCCGACCAAGAAACACCACCAGCAGCAACAGCAGCACCAACAGCAACAGCAGCAGCAGCAGCAACAGCAGCAACAGCAGCAGCAGCAGCAACAGCAACAGCAGCAGCAACAGCAACAGTTACAACAGCTTTTCACTTGCGCACTTTGCGGCAAGGAGTATACCTGGATGTACAGTCTACGTCGACATCAACTACAGTGCGGCAACAAGGAAGCGAGAAACAAGTGCCATTTTTGCTCGAGAAAGTTTTATAGACGCGACAGACTGAAAGAACATTTACTGGCTCATCATCCAGACTTGATCTAGAAAATTAATGAAAAAACACGGCATCTTTTGTCAATTCTGATTCTTTATCCTCTTGGATTAAAATACGTTTTAACGTTCACGTTCGCGTTCACTTTCGTTTTGTACGTTCCGGTGTATCGCTCGCACAAACGCTGCGACTAAATTTTAAGAAAATGTATTTTTCCCAAAATTCGTCGATTTATAATAAAGTTATTGATAATTAAGATGTTTGTACATTATGCGAAGTATTAAAAATTGTCAGAATCTCAAGATATGCGGGTATAAATACCAAAGAATATAGATGTGACCAGTTTCTCTAGATTTTTTTCTAGTATCATCCATGCTATCCTTTCAATTATAAATTACGCTCTGCTGCGATCGATTGATAGTAATCAATGTTTGTCGCATTCCAGGCGGTTCCATCCTGATGAACGAGTTTGCAGCTATTGAATTCAAGGATATCAAACTGCTTCCGGAAGTGATTAAACCACGTTTGACTCGTGGTCAGCTTACCTCTATGCAACCTTACATGTGCGGAGAATGTGGAAAAGGGTACAAGTGGATGGCGAACCTTCGCAGGCATCAAAGACTTGAATGCGGAAAGTTACCCAAGCATCACTGTAGAATATGTCGTAGGGAATTTTACCGAAGATACGAATTGACGAATCATTACAACACCAAACACACTGTTCTTTAAGTAAAAAATCGTATGCATTTTTGGCCTGTCGAGATAAAATCTTGTTAGAGCATCCCGTGTTATCCGTTACCCGTTATACGGTATACGGTATACGGTATACGGTATACGGTATACGGTATGTAGAATACTCTACGATAGATACTGCTAATTTCCTAAGATTAGGAAGCGAAAAAATAGAGATTCTTATATCGAGGAGTCACAATTGAGATGTTAATACTTACTTGGTCCCTTTTTATTTTTAATCAATGCATCTTTTCTTTTACATATTTAACGCTATTCCATGTTTTTATTCAAGAAACCCGGCTAGAACGAATAACGGTAATTTATTTGTACGGCATGAATTATGAATTAACAATGCAAATAGTTAATGGTTAATGGTCAATAGTTAATGATTATAGGTTATAATATACATAGATATTATATAAAACAATACGCATCGCGCGAGGTGAATAAAAAAAAGCTTTGTACGGTGGCGACATAACATTCGCTTTGGCTCTTTGCGAGAGGGTTATTTTTTTATAATTACTAATTTTCTATTTCAATGTAATCCTTTTCTGCTTATGTTTGTGCTTTGCTTTCTCTCGAATCACCTATAATTCAATTTAACTCGTTCCTCTTTGCGATTCGTTCGATACATTTTTAATTAAAACCAACGACCGATTATGTTTTAGAAACATTATTATCGAACAAAACGATTAACGTTTAACAACGGAACGAATGAAATGCTAGAGGAACGAGTGTTCCAAGTAACATTGTAAAAGACTAATAATATTTATAACGCTAATGAAATCGAATAAACGTAGATATTTAAAATTATTTATCGTAAAAATGAGCGAACATACTTCTAAGCTTTGTTACATTCGATCAATAAATATTTCGATTATAGAAAAATATTTTGTCTATTGTTCTTTGAATGTAGAAACACGCGTGAACGCGGATGGTAAATATAAACTATTAAAAACTATTAAAAACTATTAAAAACTATTAAAAACTATTAAAAACTAGAAAGATGTGTTTGAACATTTATGAAAATAGTACATTTATGTACGCTTACTGCTTTAAAAGCAGCAGCAACAGCAACAGCAACAGCAGTAACAGCAGCAGCAACAATAGCAGCGGCGGCAACAGCAAAAATTTGTGTCTCTTCGATGCATGTGCTTTCCTGTTCCACCCGATCGATAGACGAAAATCTACACGAGTATATATGTATATATTTTTTAACGCAAACCGTTCATTCTTCGCAGGAAAACGAGCGGACCTGACCGATTGGTTCGTGAAACAGGAGAACGAGTACGAGGTGCCGCAAACTTTGTTCGAGTTCGTGGCGAGTAGCTACGAATTGGCGGAAGTGGAGGAACGAAAGAAGATTGCAAAGAGCGTGATCTGCGAGGAATGCGGCAAGAGCTTCTCGAGACTCGATAGTCTTCGAAGGCACGAAAAGAACTATTGCAAAGTGAAAGGAGATAGAATGTATTGCCGGTTTTGCGGCAAAAAGTTCGCGAAGCTGCTCTCGTTGATTTCTCATGTGAAATCGGTTCATTCGACTCTCTTCTCGAAATAGGAAAAGATTGCGTACAAAAAAACATCGAGAACTTTCTTTCCAAACAATTTTTACTTTTTTTTTCTTTCTCCTATTTTCCACTCTCTTTTTTTCTCATTTTTTAAGCGTAAACGATAATTGGCGTTCAATGTGATTTAAAAGTTATCAAATATTTGTACTTACTATATCTGGAGTTTTATACATTTTGGAAAAGTATTCTTGTATCGTGCTGATAAAAATATATGTTCCACGCAACGGCCCCTATGAGTAGGAAACAAAAAAGAGTGAAAAGGAAAAAAATAAAATAAAATAAAATA
>SMSQ01021553.1:866998-893420 GCA_019453375.1 Ctenoplectra terminalis | reverse complement strand
TCGCGATATTAAATCTTGCTTTGATGCTTTTAAAAAAAACGCACAGTTTTCACTGGTCGTCCTAAAAACCCGCGTCACTGGAACTTTTTAATTATAACGCAAGCTTCAAAGGGTGTATTAATTGAATGTTGTCAATCGACTTACTTTGTTCGCGAATAATTTCTTGTAGACGTGCACGTCCTCTGTATCGCAGCGATCGACCTGTCCCCTTTAGCTGGAAAATTGAATTCGCGTCGCTTGGAACACCTTGTACATAAATATTGAGGCACACGCGTGTCCCCGTGTCGGATCCTCTTTTTTTATTTTATCGCCACACCCGCGCAGACAACCCTTCCGTTGCACCACTTCCCTGTCACTCCCGTTCTAGTCTCCCCACTCCGGACTCTGTCTCCGTTAATTGCCTCAATTAAATCTTTGTTACGAGCAATTTAAGCCCGACGATTTTTGGAAGAGGGGATCGAGAGAGGATTTCCGATACAGACTGTTTAACCGTGTAAACGGTGTCTTCTAAGAACGATGTTTTTCTTTTATTTTCTTTATCGAACGTCCGAAAGATCGCAAACATTTTTCTCGAATAACGACGAAAGAAATAATATTTTCTCTGTCCCGGTAAAACGTAACAAAGTCAATTCCGATCCATGGAGGTTGCGCGTGAAAACAGATTTAAACAAAAACCAGACGAGTTTCGTTCATTTCCATGGAACGAAATTTATGTCGGCCAGGAAATGGTGTTCGTTTCCACGTCGATCTATCTTTCGCGAGACGAGGCGTGGCGTGGTACGGCGAGACGGGCCACTTTCATCGCGTTTCGATCAATCATACCCCCCGTTTACAAATAATGATGTTTAGCCCCGTGTAACAAAGCAGGAACCGCGGAGAGGCATTGAATTACGCTCGAACAGAGTCGCGAAAACGCGTAATGGCACGAGACTCACACGATCGAGTAAATTATTTCGCAATGCGGCAAACGCGTTGTTTTATGCGCCGTGGTATTTTCAAATCGAATTTCCCTTTGTTCCGTGTTCATGCCGGTGTTACGATAACGCGATTACGATTCGCACAAGCTAACGCCCACCAGTGCTCTCGTATCCTGCCTTGTTTTTCGATGCGTCTCGCGTTACGCTCATGCAGGTAAATGATAATTTCCAGCCGCATATCCCTTAATTGAATTTATGTAAACGTATCAATCGTATTGTTATTTTAAATTAACGCGCGTATCGTATCGCGGTGGCTTTGAGCGCCTCGAATTTCCAATTTCGAACGGAACAATAGCGACAGCCAATGGAATGTATGTGTGCGCGAGGTCTCGCGAAACAGCCACGTTCGCGTTTATTCGAAATTTTTATTCCAAGTTTTTATTCCAAGTTTAATTTATACGGGTTGCTTAGGTAAAAAGCACGCGTTTGTCTGTTCTGAAAATGCCTGCGTGAATGCACATGAAGTATGCTGCACCGGTGTATGGACGAGCGATGAGTTTACGCACCGAACCACGTCACTCGCGGTGATAGACAGCGCTTCAGGGATTCCACGATGAGAAATCGAAAACGATGGACCGCGCTCAACCGCAGCCTCGTGACAGACCAACGTTTATCGTAATTGATAATTAATAGTATTATGAAAACAGAATCGCTGATCGGTCCGCGCGAAAGCTAACGGTCCAATACGTTGTTTGTATGACGCTGCAACCGAGAATGGAAACGATGAGTTGCAACGAGGAGCGAACGGTATTGTTAATTAACGGTTGGTGCTAATTTAATTTCTCGAAAAAAAATTCTTTCTGGATTGATGATGTATTTTTGAAGAGTTTCTCCGTTTTGGTAAAACGATACCAATTTATGCGTCACTTCCAGTCAACGATTCAACGTTTCAATATGCATTTCGCTTTAATTTAATAACTGTATTAAATAACTGAAAAAAGGAATCAAAAGATCGATTAAGAAATAAGAAAACTGATTATAAAACGATTCGATACGAGGTTGAGAATCGATCGAAAGAGCCGATTCAAATTATCCCCTCGTCTTCCTCGACGACCAATCTACAACAATTCCGACCAATCGATTCCTTGAGTCTTTGCAAATTAGTCAGACTGCGGTACGTCGCAGGGAGGCATGCTAATTTTTTTTACCTGGCAAACGTCCGGATTCCAGTCACGTATCGCGACCACGGTTGCGCACCGCTAACGAATTGAAAACTGGTAATTAAAGTTACCGTGACTTCTGATCGCACGATTTCGAGCGTGCTCGCGGCCGACTGCACATTTGTTACTGACAGTTCTTGCGACCGGATCATCGGCCAGCGAATTACACCGTTGGTTTCGGCTCGCGATACGTGAACGCCCCGTTCGAAACTCGTCTCTCGAACTTTGTTGCAAGCAAGACAGGAAACAATGTTTCGATCGTTCTGTTTCGATTATAAACGAGATCCTTCGGGGAATAAAAGTGATTCCTTTCGTCGTCGGTCCCCGGTTCGAGATTTTTTGCGGGTGTTTCCCTCACAGCGGAGAGATACGATGAACGAGTATCGTTTATTTAACTTGCTAAAAGCTAGTAGTTTCGAGGGTGCCGTCGCGCGCGAAAACTTTCGAGTTTGCTCTTGGCAAGAGCTGTCGTTACGGCCTTGATCATACTTGGTCCGATGCTCACCGGTAAGACCTTGAATGGCAATACTCGAACTATCTCGTCGAAAGGCTGAAAAACTTATAATTACCCGCAGACGCACGACGACAGCCTTGGTGTTCTTTGCGCATTAGCGTCGAGTCGAATCGTTTTTTCATTGCTGTGTATTATCTGTACGGGTTCGAGCTGCTCGTTCACCTCCCTGTTCCACCGTTTGTAAGACGTTTGTCGATTGTAAATTCGCGAGATAGCCGGTACACTTTGCTAGAACGGCTACGTTTTGCGCGGAATGTAGCACTAATTGCACGCGGAACTTTCAAGCGTAGATATTAGGCTCGTAAATATTTCTGTTTATCCGTGAACGCCGGAATGTCCGCGGCCATTTACGTTTATTACTTAATTGCAAGATGGAGAGGAATTCAATTCGCTACTTGCGACTATTTTCCTTTCGTTTCACTTAGCGTGAAGCCTTTTTGTTCTTTCGAAAGAGATTCACAAGTGTCACTTAAACGCTTTAATACCACACCGTTTAGTTGTTTATTCGTTTTATTCCACTTGGACGGATCGCTCGAGGAATCTCTGGAAGCGTTATAAAAAAACCAGAAAGATAATCAGAAGTTCGTTCGGGTAACGCACGATCGAATCTTCTCTCGACGGAGAGAACGTAGACTCATTCCGGCGATAATGGAGGGCGAAAGAAAAAGAAAAAAAGCTGACAAAAACCTCGAAACGGTTCCGAATTAATTGGCCGTGACGGGGGAGAATTTTTATCGTTAATTATTAATTGATATCGGTAATTATTACTCAACGAAGTTGCGATCGAGGGCGTGGCCATGTTTCTGGCTACCGCGGTGGTTGAATACTCGGCGTCTTTTAAATTACCTGAGCGCGCGTACCGAAAGCCATACTTAAGGGGTCTCTGGCTCGAGCTCGCACAGGGAAACGGAACAAAATCGCGTACAGGCGAGAGACGAGGAGACGAATATGGTAAAGAGAAATGAATAAGTGGAAAAAGACAGGTTAGCAGCGTGGTAAGCGTTGGTGTGCGATATCGACGAAGAAAAGGACCACGGATTCGCTTTTGTGCCCGCGTCGCATTAAAGGGTCACGCATTCACCAGGAGGGACTTGGACCCCTTGGTCGTCTAATTGTTACTTAGTTTTAATTGCCGTCGGCTGTGTTTTGCATAAGTGGCCTACGCAGGTCCGTTTGTTTTTGCGCTTGACGGGTGGACGAAGAAAGGGCAGCGACGGGGAACCTGAATCTTCGCGCCTGCCTCGCGTGGACGTGGATTAAATTGAATTAATTTCGGCCTCTCGTTCCGCGCGCGCGAGCACACCTCCGAGGCCTCGGGGCTAAATAATTAATTACCGCCTTACATGACGGCTGATAAGTAAATCTTTTTAAGCGAAGGATTTGCGTGCGATCGGGCGACGATTAAGGGGTTTATCCTTGCAGGGGCTGTGGGTCTGCTAACACGGGAATTATACGTACGTGGTGTATCGTGAAACCTATATATTTCAATAGGATACTCATCGATAATGGAATATGTATTAAAAGCTCTGGCAGACTGTTGTAGACGGTAGATGAAAATTGTGAAATATAACAATATTTGCTTGAAGTGGGGCGTTTAATGAATGATGAATGAGGTAGAAGGGATGTGAAAAATATTGACTATTTCGCGTAGCAATCTGTGTACAGTACAGCACGCTATAAAGTGGATACAAAATGACAGACGACGTTTCGTGGAATAAATTTTTCATTTGCCAGGGATATTACCCTGTTCCGTTTTCCAAAGCATAAATATTCGCGAGCGTCCCGTCTGTTACTGTGAATTTGTACTTGCTCGCGGTGCTATCTGCTAATCGATAGATTTGAAAGTCATGGCGCGCCGGCCATTTGAATTTCAGATTCGAGATCGGGAGCAATATGACAACCTTAGTGGTAGTTTAGTCTCAAACGTTCCCTTAAGCCGCTGATAGAGGAGAGGAGTGGGTAGAAGAGAGAGGACAAAACGAGACGAGAATAGAGCGAAAAAAGACAACGTTGTCGCAGATTAATATACTTTTTTTTTTCAATGCTCGAAGGAAAAAAAAGAACAACGGGAAACGGGGAGGAGGAAAGTTCGTTTATCATGCACCGCTTCCACTAATGACTCTGAAACTTCGTTGATGCTACCGTGTGGAAGAAAGCTTCGGTTAGAATCATCAAAAACGGACGAGCGAAAGTATCGTTGAAATCAAGAAGCGGTGGGGTTCGATTAAGAGGAGAAGAAGAGAAAGAGGGTGGAAACGGTGGCGCCTGGTTGAACGAGGATAGGGGAAGATTGAGCGAACAAAAGAAGGATTTTGCATGTCTGATTACTTACGGTAAAGGGTCTTTGTGACTTGGAAGTTCCTTCGCTGAAAAACCATTGACGTTCTAGAATGGTTTTATCAGTTCATTGGAGAATCCTATTTCTTCCTCTTCGTCCATTCTTCTTTTTCTTCTCTGCCATCTTTCTTTCTTCTTTTTTCTTTCTTTCAATCCTCCATCGAAATCATGAGAAAACGGAACGAAGGAAATATTACGAAGAGAATGTTCGCGATTCGTGCATTACCAATCTTCCTTGATGGTATCAATGAACCGCGTAACGAACCGTAATAACACACGTTTGTTATCCATCAAACGTTGAAACGATCCGCGATATTGTTCACCGAATGAAGATAAGTATATAGAAAAGAAGATCCAGTTAGCGGTAAATTCGTAAGCGCAATGAAAGGATCGCGAGGTTAGGTACCTGGTGCGTAGAGTAGAACACTCGCGCGCTCGTCTTTTGCTCGGCTTCGGGGCAGGAATGAAGGGGGATGAGCCGATGTGGGGAGGACGAGAAAAAGGCATCAGCCGTGAGAGGGCACATCAGTGGGACCCATGAAATAATAATGGTATATATAAAGTGTAATTTAGCTAAACGTATGCAGCGTTGTATTGAAGCTCGGCTTCGAACTCAGGGCTGTGCCTAGTCGAGCCACTTTCGTGGCGGGTTGTCCTCACGCGAACGCGCTCGTAGCTTGAAACGAGTCCGGTGCATAACTCCGTCTACGAGGAGCGCCGGTCTTCTTCGCCCGTACGTCTGGTGCACGCTCGACCGCGCCAGCATACGGCATCCTGTAATAATTCTGGCAAACAATAGACAGTTAGTAGGTGGTGCGAGTTCTAACGAGATTAGTCGGCGCGCGGTAATTGAGCGATTGCTCGTTCGTGAACGAGAATAAGCGTGGTTATCCGGCGGCGGATCAAGCGTCTTCGAGCGTCCAGTTTGGCTCGATGAGCGCACCGTGTGTACACGTTGCCCGTGCAAACAATAGACGCGCCTGTATAATGCTATCATAAATTCTATTATCTTCGATGCTGCTATTTGTCACGAGCAATCGGCCAAGGAAGGCTCGAGCCACGACGGAAATGCCACCGACGAGATAATGCGTCGCTTTCTTATTCCGGGCGTAGGGAGATTCTACCTGTTTCCTTTGAAAAAAATGTTTAACTTCGCCGTCGAAACAGTTCTTGAGATTTACTCCGCGAAGAAGGGGGATCCTCCGACACGCCACGAAATTACACGACGTCCATTCAGAAAACTAAACACGCGTGAAATCTGAATCGTGCGGAATCGTCGGAGCGTGCTGGTAACGCGAAATTCCTGGATCCAACCGGTGCCCCGCGAAGAAGTGACATTTTCGGGGCCCGATGGGCCCATCCCTGAGTTATGCCACGAGATGGATAGCCTGGGGCCCGCGGTGAGTAAATTACAAGGTAAGACGGAACGCCGACTGCCTCTCTGCCCCTCCACCGGCACTCTTCTTCTTTTCGTTCTCGCTCTTTCTTCGCTTCGTTTCGCCGTCCTCGTTGCACTCGTTCGATCCCCGAGCACAGTGCCTACTCTGCCTCTATCGACTGGACCGACTGGCAAGGGGGCTTCACGGCCCCGAACATCCCACGAGCATCCGACACTTTGGGCCCTGCTATGATACACCTTTGGCGTGGCTACCGTACTGCGAGATACTCGCTGCCTTCTTTCCTCGTCCTTTTACCTTCTCACCCTCTTTCTTTCCGGCTGGCCTCTTCTTTCTGCATTCTACCTTCCTCATCGTCTCAATTTTTTCTCCTCTTTCTTTTTTACCTTTATATTCCTCCCTTCTCGTTCGTTGCCCTTTCTCTTTCTCTCTTTCTCTCATTCGTCCCTGGTCTACCATCGATTCGCTTTGCTCTATTTTCGCGCTGCTCGCCTCGTTTAAATCTCCCGATCCTTGGACTCCTTCTGCTGGTACTCTTTTTTTTTATTTTTTATTTATTTGGGAAGAGGTTTGCTCTCTTTTTTCGTTCGGAATTCTATTATCGTTATCGTTGGACACGAGATACCGTTTTCTATCGGTGAGATCTTGGAAATTACGTTTCGGGTATGGCGACCGAAAGAATTTTTGCTCTCAATGGCCGAATTAACGCGTGCAAAATATTTGTAATTTAATTTCAGACGCGCATTGTATGTCGCAGCTCGATGATTCTTCATTGGGAAACGTTGCTACCACGCAGTCGTTCGTTATGCCGAGGGGGAGGGTCTCTTGAAGTCCCGACCTGAAAATTGTAATTCCAAGATACGACTGGGTGCAGCGGTGGGTAGATGCGAAGATATGCGCGAATCTGTACGTGGAAATTGCGACGATGCAGATCTCGTTTCTGGCACGTAGTTGAGCAGCGAAAAGGGCTTAGTGTGGCGGCGCGGTTGACTGGTGCGAATGCAATTAACCCTTAACTGGTAATGTGAAATTTTGATGCAGTTGCGTATAATTTGGTTAATTAAGAAACTCGTTTATTTATGGAACGCCGGGGGGATGTGGGAAAACAGAAACGTGGCACAGTTAACACGGACATCTATTCGGAAAATCCGAATAAGCTCTACTAACCCCTCTGTCGCGGTGTTTAAAGAGATCTATTTTATTTTAGGAAACCGGTTATCCTGTCCTGGATAGTTTTTTCTTTCCCTCTGTTACCGTACTTTTTTCACCGTACTCGTTCACTCGATCCAACTAAATGGAAAAGTTAATGGAATCGAGTCGTGTATATGTATCGGATTTCGATGAAGTTTTAATAACCGTTCGATAATGAAATTTTCAATTGGTTCATGATAAAAAAGGAGATCCTAACGGAAGATTTGCGACTTGCGTACCGTAGCATACCGTAGGTTTGTTGATCGCACGTTTGGAACTCAGGAATCTACGAGTTTTTCTATTTCGTTGCGATCAATGACAAGGAAAAACACTGTACTCGCTCGATAGACGTAGAAACCTTATTTTCTCGTTGTACGTGCGCGTGACGATTCGATCTTGAATATACCGTGTAAAGCTGAACGCATCAATTTTCCCCGTAGTTCGGTTTGAAAGTATTCCAACGGTATTTGAAACGAACCTACGTTGGATAATTCTCTGATTGCGATCCACGATTGCTCGAACCTCGTTCCCTGCCCGTTTCCCTGCCCGTTTCCCTCTCACTTATTTACCGATCAATCGCCGATTAAGCTGCATATCGAACGGCAATCGTGCTGTACCGACGAACGAACGAGCAATGGCCTAGGAGCACGGTGAAAAAATGCACGAATAATTAATGACCACCGCGAACCGATATCGACAACATATGCGACCGCCGCTATCGAGGCAAATCTGTGGCGACACATGCGTGGAAAATCCGCTGCACCACTCGGGGGATGCGTGACATCTGTCCTCACTTTGCCCGTTCTAATGCACGCATTACACGATTCGACAACGTTATGGTTGATGTCTTCATGTCGCCCACCCTTCGTTGCCTCGTGTTTGAACATCGAATATTGCTGTGCTGGCAGACACCAGGCAGTTAATTCGATAAATTCTCGCACGTTGTACGAATTCATTTTTGGTACGTTTTGTAAACGCTGTGCATCAACAAATTGAAACCTGATTCCGAGGAAACAGTGTCGCGAGGTTCCGCGCGTTTAACGATCGAGAAAACAGTTTCCACATTCGTCTATTTCACAGATTTTTTCCGTCGATTAGGGACGCATTCGCGCCAGAAAAGGTGGAAGCACACCAGCTCAACGCGGAGGATGTCCCTCGTCTGCACGGTTGGTTTACGCGAACAGGAAGGAACCGCGATAAGAGTGCTCTCGCCGAAAGCCGTTTCCGTTCCGAGGGACAACGCGGGAAATCGTTGTAGAACGAACAAAAAGGAAGGCTAATGAGCCGCTGACTCGGCCATTCCTCACGCTAGCGCGGGAAATTATTTGCCATTTCTGATAAGTACCGTTGAACCTTCGAGTCTACACGAGAGGCAACGGAGAACAAGAAACAAAAAAAAAAAGACCATTCATCGTGGAAACCTTAATGAAAGCATGCATCTTCCAGCAACAAGGGAAACAGAAAAAAAGAAGGAACACAGATAACGTTATCCATTTTTTTTTTGTTTGTCAAATTCAAGGGGATGGTGATCAAAAGTGAAAGAAGTTTGTGTATCGAAGCGATCGTACAACGAAATACGAGTATTTATCGAGTGTGAGAGTTAACCTTTTAATCTGGCTGCATTTCAGTGAGGATTTGATACGCAACAAAGGGGAGAAACTCGCGATACGCGGCCACGTATGTAACCACGCGCCTCTTAAAATAATTCAGGCTCGATGCTATGCTCGTGTGTGCGTGTATCAGCGGTCGAATGAATTTATTTACTCAAACTTCACCGATGCGCGCGGACGGCACGTATTTCGACGCCCACAAGTGGGCGCGAGTACGCGGCATTACAGGCTGCGCCTCGCTCCGCCGAAGGTCACAAATTCCAATAGCTCTTGTGCGGTTTGTACCGACGCTGGAGAGATTGCCGCGGGTTTATGAATCATTCGCGCCGCTTTCGAAACGGCCCCAGCCATCATCGAAGCCCGTCGTTCCGCGTTGTTTCGTTCCGGAGGAATCCGGCTGTCGATAATTACGCCGAATGTTCAGTTTTTTCCTTTATGGCTACTGTTTTCGAATTCGATGACGATAATCTAAATTCTAAGCTTAGATTTATAAATAATTCTCGAATAATTTCCAGAATAATCAACAGGAAATTTATTCAAATAATTATCAAACTGGATACAACGTCATTTTGTTCAGACAAATGAATTCCAAACAATTGTAACACAAAGTCGGCAAAGGTTGTTACTTAAATCCTGATGTGATAAAACGCAGCACAAAAAATCTACGAATTCCTGTAAATTCATCAAATGTTTAGACAAGGAACTTAAGAAGCGCATACGTTCCCCGAATGATTTGCATTACACGAAAGCTGTTTATACTCGGACATTTTTTCACGACCGTCCCTCGAAACGAGAAGAAGTGAGAAGAAGAGAAACGAAGGGAGACAGACATGGTTTATTTCAATTCAATATCGTCGGAATGCCCGGGTAAACTCCGTGAAGTACATACGGCAACAGCGTGGCTTGCGGTTACGTTTATACATGGCTGAAGAAGGGGCAGAAGAGATACAAGGAGAACGATAGAAGAACGATTCGGCACCGTCAGCATGATAGTGCACTGTGACGATGCACGTTGTGTTACGATTGGCAGACGCGTGTACCGCGTACACAAGAAAACTGAGGTCATTTTTCTAATTCAATAAAACCGATGACATCCACGAAATTGGCCGAGGACTGTTCACGGTGACGATTTCTGTGTCACATTTCCCTTTCGCTCGATTCGTCACTGTCCATTTGTTCGAACAAACGAGGAAAGCTGTTGTTAGGCCTGCGATACGTATTCCGAGTGAAATTACATTTTCTCGTTTTCTTTCTACGTTTTCTTTTCGACCAGTCATCCCCCTCGTGGTTCTCGAACGAACGCCTCGTTAGGAAGGAACAAAGTATACCTCCAGAGAAAATTGTTTCGCGGAAAGAACCGAATCATGGTCAACCCTTGTTGAATTTTGACGGTCACAGCTGTTGTGTTCGTAAAAAAAATATTTAATAACTTTACTCGCGATGGACAGTGTTGGTAGGAAGGAGGAGCTTCACCGGCACGATTCGACGGTTTCAATTACGTGATACCACTTTGTACCCTTGCGACCGGTGCTACGTTCCTTCTGATAGACTGCCTTTTGTCCAGGATGGGAAAGAAACGCGGCGTCGCGTGAAGCGGAAGGACGCAGATTGGCCAGCGTCCGGAATTTCATTCGACAAGTCGCCGAAAAGTTAGCCAAGTGTGTAACGGGCCTCTGGCTGTCTGAGCGATGCGTCGAAAAAATTAATATTTTCGCAGAAACACTTTCCATCCGTCGAAGCCAAAAACTCTGGAAAACTTTTATTCGTGCTATCGAAAACTTCCAATCAAACCTCGAACCATTGAAATCTATTTCACGCACGCTGAATAAATAGAACTTCTATCATCTACCCTCGATATCTGTCCGTGAAAAACGGACAACAAGTATCGTTTAATTACTTTTCCATTCGGTAATTGCGTAAAAAAAAAAAAAAAAAAAAAATCCACCGAGCCAGGGTGCTGGTAAACATAGTTCGGTGCCGATAAACGTCCGCCACGAGGGGAGGGTTATTGCGGACTTGCCAATAAAATAGTTGTTCCGCGAGAATGAATAGCTTCGACCGCAAAGTTAACTACTGGCCCGAGTGTCCCCCGCACGGAAACTATCAGCGAACAATTCTGCAGCCACCTCTGGCAATGGTACCCGCGGGAAGGACGGAGGTTAGCGCGTTCGAGCAGGATGACGACGGTTCGTTGGCTTCCAAGTGGCTAGGAAAGACCTTACGGAAAGAGAAAGGAAGAGCAAGCGAAATCAGAAGGGTATAAGGGTGGGGGCGGGTGCAGAGGGGGATGGAGAAACGGTTAGGAGGGTTGCTCGAGCCCTATTATCGGGAAATTAAAGGCAGTAACTCATCTCGGGACGACTTCTATTAGACTTTCCCTTGGCCAGGCCGGTCGATATTACTTTCGATATGAACGAGCCACTAAATTAATATCCACAATGCACTGGCAATTATGAACGGCCCTTATACTTCGTCTACCACTTCCCCTTCGTCGCTTTGTCTCGTGTTCTCGAGCCTTTCTATGGTCGATGTTACGTAAATGGCTTCGCAAGCATCTGCGATGTTCGGACGGTACCACGAAGATAGTGTTGCGAGTATGTATCGTGGGATGTTGGGGTAAGATATTGTCGTCCGATGTCGGTGTTCGTGGTGGGTATCGAGGGTAAACTTTTGGGGTTGAAGGAGAGGATTCGTTTAAAATCGTTAGATTTTGTTCGCGATCGTATTTTAAGGAAAAAAAATTGTTCTCCATTAAACGCAGAGACGATACTTGTGCGAATAGTAGATATTAAGTGTCGTTCGCAACGACTGCGAAATTATTAAGAGAAACGTGTCCAGCGGTACATCGTGCACCGCTTGGCTCCTAAGTTGTTCACGACGGGTATTATCGGGCCATTAGTATAAGGGCATAAATATACTAGGGTCGGACCCTGAACATCATCGCGAGCCAGCGATAGGGCATTAACGACGCCCTTCGTGGTCGCTGATGAAACATATGTCCGACCTTCTGAAACAATTGGAGACAATGTTCGGACATGAATCATATCGCTTCGAAACGTTTCCCGTAAACGAACGTTCCAAAATAAAATTGAATAAATCCTCTACATCCAGCCAAATTAAAGAGAACATAATTTAAACTTCATACAAACGAACGAATAGCACAAAACTCGAAATGGCAAAAGTAACCAGAGCAATGTTTACCGGATTAACGCGATTGCTAGACTTTTTCGAATTCCCGATGAAACTCGTGGAGGCAAGAGGCGGTCTGGCTTTAATTCCCTTTCCACTTTGCCGCGTTCGTCGTGGCCAGGGTCCGAGTAAACAAGGATGCAGTCGGATTACTGAAATGGGATTGGCGACGACACCGAGCTACCTGCGTGGCAATGCGCGAAAGCCGTATAACGGGGCGAACAATTAGACAAAGTCGGACTAATGGCCGGACGTCTGAAACATCCTCTGCAATCGCATCAACAAAAATATATTTTAAACTTTCACGAACCAAGGCCAATTACCTATAATTCACTTGTACCGAGTTGACATGCGTTTCGTTATGTATTTTCCAACCCCTCGGCAACCGCCGCTATCTCCTCCACCATTGCCACCCCTCTTATTCGATCTGTTCCTCTTCTTCCGTCTTTCTGTTAACACCTAACCCTCTGGTTCTCATCGTCGACTCTCTCCGATCCACTTCGTTTACCACTCTCTTCCCCGAGTGACTCTGTCTACACGTTTCGTGGAGGACGCAACGATGTTAGCTCACCTTCCTAATCGTTTTAACTCACACGCGCACGCGTTCGCGGCACATTCACGCCAGCCGAAAATCATTACAACGACGCGAAACTGTTCGTTTTCGCCAGGTTTGCGTTTGCACGTTCGCGCGTTTGCACAAGCCCCGTCTCACGCGACGTTGCGAGGTACTGTCGCTTCCACGATTGTGGCTGTGTGTATACGTACACACATAAGTGTGCACAAGTGTACAGTTGAACGCGAGAGCGCACCACCCAAGCGTGGGTGGTTGGCTGGTTCTGTATGGAACGGTGGAAAGCGTCGCCCCTGCAGCCCTTTCTCCGCACGGTCCTTTTATCACGCCGAACTTCCGGAAGCTACCCGAGCTCGACGACGATGGCGTAACGAGTTGCCTACGACGCCGGTGTCGCAACACCGTCGAGTATCGCGTGCACGGGATAGAGATTGAAAATTATACAGTTTGCTGACACGAATGCGTCGCGTCACCGTGTGCTCACCTGTATGGCCGATATTGGTTGGGAGAAACGTGTATTTCCAAATTTAGAATCTCGGTTCGTAACGCGGTGAAGATATCCGTGCCTGGCCAAATAGATTCTTTGTATACCACTAGTTGAATTTTGCGCTCGTTAGAACTAGAATTCTACGCATCGCTTTCATTCTCGTTTAGCATGCACGCTACGTAGCATCATACATACATCATATCCTAAGACCCATAAATAAAAACACAATGCTATCAGTTACAATTGTTCGTCACGGTACGCCAACCTTGATCGTCGATGAGAACTATCGATTTCCCGCCGGCAGCGAGATGCCTAAGCCCACTCTGGTCGAAGCATAATTTCCAACGCGAGCCTGGATCATTCGTTTCCTCTTTGGACGGCGCGTAACAAGAACGTATCGGGGGTGGAGAGGCAAACAATGGCCGGGCATTTACATCGATTTTATTCCTCCTCGTTTCGGGGATGATTTTGCGCGCAGCGACACGGTAACATATTGGCCTGGACGGTTGTCTAATATCGAGGCACGCGGCCGAGATGTATGTTCGCGTTCACACGGCCGCATATGCCCGATCTCATCGATTCGTCATGATCAGCAGCTACTTCACAGCGTGCTTCCCCCGCGTGGTATTCGTTCGCTTTCCTGCCACGGAAAATGCTTCGTTGATTAAATCTATTTTGGGTAATCGACGATACATGACCGATAGACCTTCCGCGTCTCTGGGGGACGTCGAACCGTGACAACGAATCGAGGAACCGGAGGAAATATGGCGCAGGGACGCCAGTCATCCCCTAATTTTTCTTCGTTTTTCTTTGGTTGTACCATCGTCGAAGTTCTTCGTTGAAAAATCATCCGGAATATCTATCGAATAGTGGTGATTCGTAAGAAATTACGGTTGTAGCGATAAAAGTACAAAAGGATCGGTGTGGATTGAAAAAAATTAAATCATTCATAAAACTAAAAGTAATTATTTAGGAAGCGGACGGCAGCACTGATTACAAACAAGAAAACAATGTACATATGTGTATAAATTTAATAGCTCTTAGACCTTATACAGTTAATCGAACCACGAGCTCCCTTTGTTATTAATTATAAAAATGGAAAGTGTCGCTAGAGAAAAGGTTAAGGGGTGGCTAGACAAAGGAGAAGTTAGAATGACAGGCATGTAGAATTCAAGACGCGATACTTCTCTCATGGAACATCCTGTTTGTTAGATTCCCCTAGGTAGCAGGTAAACAGATGCAGCATTGTTACTACACCGGATTATTCTTCGTATTTAATGCACGCTATCTTCGACCAAAGTTTTCATTGTTCCCTGGCGTTGAATCATTCGGAACTGGTGTTCTTCGCAGCTACTTTCTCGAGTAGATACAAAGTTGCCAGCAATAATGGGTATTGCGATGCGGCTCGTCCAATGAAACGATCATCCCAGTTAGCAAAGACGAGGCTTTTACGCGGTGAGTTTCTTTGGTTAGTTTTACCGCTTCTTTTCGATTCTCGAGAGAAACACTTAACGCTTTTTAGATAAATTTTTATAAGTACCGTGATGATCGAGTCAATTAATTTTTTTAATCGTGGAACATATCTTGTTCATTGATTCTGATTGCTTATCGATTAACGATCCGTTAATTAAAAGTTCGACCGATATCGCAGACATCTGATTCATTTCTTGTCCTCCTCTATTCAAATCATCCGTGTTGTGCGCCTCCGTGAATGTTCCAGCGATCGACAAGAATGCATCCTTGCTTCTGGCACGCATCCACCCCGTTATCCGGGATTGACCGGCTATACTGTTCGTTTGAATCGCCGACAATCCGTTGTATCACTAAAACTCGCCATACGGAATAGGCTCGAGCCAAAGATAGAAAGGGACGATGGTTACGGGTTCTCAAAGTACGGGTAGGAGCTTCGTGCTTCGACGAATTTAATCCATCAATATTTCAAGTTAAAAATATAAAATAATATAAATCCAAATCAACTTGCTGGAATAATTTCTTATTCATAATTTTAAATTACGCGTCTTGGCGTTAGCCGTTCAGCATTTCCGAGCTTTCGTCTATATCGAATCTTTCGTTGAGGTGTCAATTTGATGCTTCCGAATCGTACAGATAATTCGAAACTTTTATCGGATTATCGATCAGTTCGCGATGTACGTTTGTCGTAGAAGTTTAATTTGAGAACCTTCAGCATAGGTGACGCTGAAGGAGGGTTGGCAGCATTACGATCGTCGTCTGGCATAGGTATCTGAATCCCAGAGTTACGATGATCGGCCCGATACGAACAATGTGGCATGACCTGGCAGTGATGCAGTTAGATCATCCCGTATTACCCTGTGGGCGCAGTGATTCTCGAGCGCCGTCTTAGTGGTTGTTTTGCATGTGCACACGCTGAGATCCTCCGTTAATAGTAAATGTAGCGTTCGGTGCATGCATATGGATATAGAAGCACTCGAGGCTGCGGCTAAGACTTCATAGATCAAGGAGACGAGTAATAGCTTTTGAAGCATAAATTGAATGTTTCATATTTTATTATCGAATATCCACGAGTTCGTTGAACGATCTTGTACGATGATATTCTAGCGTTAATAAAAAAAAAAAATATATATATACATACTCTACAAATGAAGGAGTAATCAATACCGATCACTCGAATTAACAGTAGATCTTCAACTCTTGGACCCTTCAAGCATCGCAAATCGATAATTATAATTTCTCCGTAGTAATTACTCCTTGTTTTATCGGTACATCTAACAGACATTTCTCGACGGGTCTCTAATTACACTTTCAAAGGATCACAGTCGTATCGGCGATGCGTTACATGTGAACTAGATCCATGCACGCATGGTATCCTCGTATGTAAATTCCAGGCTCCTCTAGTCGTATACACGGTGAGCAAAGTGCAATGGATACGCCGGTGAGCGAAACGATGTCCCAGTCTTGGTTGACACGTGTCGTAAGCCGATCCTTGCCAGAATGCAGGACCATTATCTTGTATAGGCACGTATCACGTGTACAGTCGTGGCCGGACGTCTAGGTTCGCAGGTATGTACGGCACGGGCGCAATTACTGTTGCCAGTTTGACACGTATCGACTTTATGCTTCGCTGAAAACGATCGTGCCAGATCCTGTTTATAGTGCCGTTACCTTAGCCAAACGATATGTCGTACGATCGTAAGTGCTGCGGACAGCCAGTCTCTTGGTTAACCGTGGCGGTTTAACCTTCTGGAAACCGCCAGGGTTAATCGTGGGAAAGTTATTTCGCTAATTAAGATAACCTTATTATTTCTTGGGCACGTGTTGCACGCGTTACGCGAAAATCGATCGAGCGATTGACAAGCGGTCGGGATACTTTCAACGGGAAAAGAACCGAGGGAAATATTGCCGCGTTACAAATTGCGTTCAAAGCATTGCTGTTGTGTCGTTGTAACAACTGACGTTGTTGACGAAACGTTTCGATTGAAATTGGTTGGAAGGCTGAAGCGGAACATAGTTTTCACCGGCTAATTGAAAGCTTGTTTGGTGTTAACATTGTAACTGTTGCAGGGTTAATAGGTTGGCGTTTTCGATCGAGACCAAGCCGAATAACTATTTAATAGTAACTTCTTTTTGATATTGTCTATTTAAAATCGAACTAATACGTTGCGACGCATTGTACGATATAATGTGTTTACAATAAGGTGTTACTTTACCGTGACGCGCGCGAAAATATTCGCGCGATCGTTTGTAGAATGAAAAACAATCGGTTACTGTATCAGGTCGAAGGAATCTAAATTACGGTGTCACTGTGAAGCGACAACTTCGACCGCTCGGTTCACCGAGACACCATATTCGGCGCGACAAACACTGGTTAGGGTCACCGAGGGTTTGTTTCCACCAGGGGTAGAAGCAAATTGCCGCGGGTGTACCGCACCCGCTACAGCGTGTTTTTTTTTTTTTTTTTGCAAATTGCCCACGAATAACCTTCAATTCTCAGCGGCGTTAAAAATTTCACCTGCACCGCGAGAACTATCGTTTCAATTTTGTTCCCATCCCTCGGTTTTTTATTCGGTTCGCGGCAATTCCGAGTTATTGTCAACTCGGCCAATTTCCATCCGATGAATTTATTTTCGACCACCCGCTTTTCCACCCCTCTAGTAAAAATACACGCGACCACGATTGTTTAATACTTTTGAAACACAATTTCGCTCGACAAACTTTGACCACGTTCACGAAAAATAATAATCAACGAGATCTTCTCATCTTCTTTTCGTCGATCCGATTTTTTCCACTTTTTTTTTTTTCTTTCTTCTTACATCGGGGAATATTTTCAGTCGAACGATACGATTATAATTTTCGAGAATTCTGTCAGCCGGCACTCTAACGACGTGGTCTGGCGCTTCTACCTTTACAGTGGCAACGGATGCGTCTACTCTCTATTGGCGTCATAGAAATGGTTGAGTTAGGTAGGTAGAGACAAGCAAATGGGCACGCGCACCAGGGGTGAACTCTGACTCACCCCTCGCAGCAGAGGGATGTAGTCTGCAGCCACCCCCCAATGGCTTTGCTGCCCCGAGCTACGCACGCAATTACCATCGCTGATTGGATTAGGCAGCGTCTTGATTTGAGCCCAGCGTCGACAATCTCACCCATCCGTGTCTGCCTTGTCTCCAAGAGCTACTGGAACTCACCCTGAAAATAACTGTCTCTTGCAAAATATTTGCCGAGCATAGGCATAATGATTTCTCTTAAAAATATGTGTTTCAAAAAATTGCTCCCAGTAAAAAAGAATCGGAGAAAAGAGTGCTTTAAAAATACGTCATCGAGAAGGGTAAAATATTTTTTTTTCGTCAAATCCTTTTTCGGCGCAATTAAAACTCCGCGCGACAAGACGCGATAGTAATTCCGTTAAATCTTGCATTTAATCACCGCGAGCGTCTGTGGGTCGAGTGGCTGACAAGCGTCATTCATCTACAGGCCCCCTTTCATCGGTGTAATCAGAAATAAACAGAACTCTCCCCTTTATCTGGTCAAAATAGAGCGCCGAGGGGTGGCCTACGAATTATTCAAAACGTCTTCGTGAGCACGGTATCAATTCAATTTAAATCGTCGACCTCGTTCCGCGCGGTTGTTTCTAATCCTCTGCGTCAGGTTCGCCTCGAGGCTGATTNAGAACAGTTTCTTCTTTCTGCATTCTCCTCGCGGAAGAACACTTTCTCCGGGCGGGAAAAAAGGAAAAAAATTGTAGCCGTTTCGAGGTTTTTAAACGTGCCGAGACGAGTGTTATTAATTCGCGCTTTTGTGCCAGCCTGTAATCGTTTACCATTAATTCTCGTGATTCCTTTCCATCGCTGCCTTTACGAGTCGCGTCGCGATATTACACGTCGTTCCAATAAAAATGAGATTATCAAGGGATAGTTTGGGGAGTCGGTTTTGGTATCGGAGCGTCGATGAACCTCGTTCGCTGTTTGAATTGGTAATTTTTTTCCTGTTACAAGATGCAGCGACACGAGGAAGAGGGAGAAAAATCGGGGGGTGATAAAAAAGGGCGAAATATGTTTGACGTCCGGCAATTTGGGTAACGCTTTTATCAGGATCGTGCGATATTTGGAAAATTCTAATGAACCATAAAACGTTGGATAAAATAAATTCCTGTAATTCCAAAAATACAAAAATTATTTGAAACGTTAAACATTTCCAAAAAAATAAATAGATCGACGATGATCAATAAGAGGTGCTTATAGCACGGGCTATTTGTGAGCAGGGTGAAATTTTGTTCCGTAAAATCGGATAACACAGTGTCGAGGCGGAAAGTGAGCAGGGGAGGGAAACTGAGCAGTCGTCGTGCGTCACATACTGATAGAAGAGAAAGACGAATGGCCGAGCGGGGTGGCTAGACCCCAAATCTGTTCGGGATTTGGCAGGACCAGAACTTAAAACGGGGCTCACGTTCCCTATTGGTAAAGGACGATCGGCACACTTCTCTGACAGTCGCCTAGAGCGGTCAGAAATGTACTCACGTACGAATTCTTTTTCTCTCTCCTGTTGGGGGATCGCGAGACTACTTTTGATTCGTCTTATATTCTTGCGTTTATTGATTGATCGGGACGTCAAATTGCTTTCCACTGCTCGTCAGACGTGCTTCAGTCAGCCTCTGATATTTAATACGGTTCTTCGTTGATATTTTCTCTTAAAAGTATATCATCTGTTTTCGAAAATGGAACTCCTTTACTTGAAATAAGGATAAAAAATAAAGGAGTCAATCAGTGCACCATTGAACTCGAATATAATCAGGGAAATGTATAAAGTCGATGGTCTTTCTTCATCTGATTCTCCATCGAGAAGTTGGAATCGTTTTATCATCTCGATTGGTGCGAAGAAAGGAGATTCGATGGTTATTCTTACGCGAACCAGGGATGGAAATGGCGTCCGGCCAGTAAGAGAGGAAAGGTGGCCGAGAGGCGCGTTATTACCATAAAATAATGAAAAGGGATCTGGCTGCATTACGGACCGCAGCCCATTATGTAGGGTGGCCTGTGATCTTTCTCTGTGGAGTCCGAGGTATGCATGCCTCACTGGACAGATAGATAGTCCCGCAATGACGGAGCAGGACCGATATCGTCCTTTCGCGTAGGGCGATACCGGCTTTATATACGCATCCATCTCTTTCACAGGAATATCTGTCCGGGCCAAGGCACCGAACGTTATTCTTAAGCCTAGCGGTCCTTCATTTTTCTCGTGCGTTATCGTGCCCTATAGGTTGTCTCAACTGCACCGCTATACGTATAAAAAAAACTCTTAAATTTAAAACCACAATTCTACCCTCTCGATAAATTTACTAAAATTTCTTCCAATGCTTAAATAATCCACAAGATCATTTCCCTGTATCAGCAATAATCGTCTCAATCACAGGGATATAACCTGTGAAGCATTGGACCGTTGATGCAGAGGCAAACGCGATACGCCAAACTGGCTAGCATAAACGTCGATCGAGCGGACGCGCAGAGCCGGTCCGGCTGCACTTGGAATAATCACGTTTCCGTCAGAACTCGATGACCGGGTAAAAGCCTACTTCCCTCGATCCCGGTGCCTTAACTTCGTATATCCATCCCGGTGGAAGAGAGCAGGCAGCTCGGTATCGACGTGTATACGCTTCTTGGGGAGGCAGAACGGGTGGCTACACACAGAGACAGGAAAGGCGGAGAGGCACAGAGAGAGCGTGGCGACTGTGCACACGTAGGAGGAACTCCAGAAATCGAATTCCAGCTGGTCGGTGTGGGAACCGGGCGTCGTAGCCGCGCGTAATCTCCGGTTTCGTGGAAAATGAAGCGGCGGCCGAAGGCACGGGCGAATTCCACGCCGGTAAATCGACTTCGCCGGATAATGAGCCGAGCCGAATAATTTCTCTGCTCTGGCACACTGAAAAGGCGGGAACGAATCTACGGTCGAGGCATCCGCGGCGTAATTGTATCACCGTCGAAGACGGTGCACGCCAGCTCTGGATTGCTCGCTGGTTAACCGCGGCACGAATTAAGTGTTCTCTGGGCACAGTGGTGCCACGAAAAATCGTCGGTACAGGATCGTGAATCCCGGAGCAAGGGGATGTCGGTGGAATTGCTTGATTCCACCAGAAGGATTAGCAAGTATGTTTCTGGCAGTACGTGTTCTGACATCGAATTTAAAATTTACGAATTTCCTGATTAGCGCGGAGATCTTGTTTCCTTTATGTTCTCTTCATTTCGTTCGCTTCATTCGAGAAAGGAATTACTTTTTTTTAGAGCGCATAAATGTATCGCTGAATTCTGATTCACTTGTAACAAATCCTACTGAAATTCACGAGGGAAGAACAGTCGATCTCGGATAGTCGAAGAAGAAATATTATCATTCACGATCTGCCGAAGTTTCCCCATCGCACGATACATCAAGACGTTTGTATTCCGTAACCATTGCTCCCTTCTAACAAAAAAAAAAAAAAAAGAAAAGTGCCTTACTCTACGTCAGCCCCGCGAGACAATTGGAAGTATGCCGGATTCGGTCGGATATCGTTGAAAAAAGCATCTGGTTCGTAGGGTCCTGGACCGTGGAATGGGTTACCCAACGGGGTTGGACGCGGGTGGTTGAAAAAGAGGATAGCAGAGGCCGCTGGATGGAACGCTCGAGCGGAACTTAACGTGTGCACTTTATTGTTTCTTAGCTTGAATAACACGCGTTATTTGGCGCGAGACAAATGCTTAAATCGAAGGATAAGCGAGCCGAGGGTCGGTGTACCTCGTATATTTCTTTTCTCTGCTGGCAAAGTATTTCGTCTCATAAAGGCGAGACCGACCCACCCCTTAGCAACTTTTCTCTGTTCGTTCTCGTTCTTTTCCTTTCCGTCTTCTTTTTTTTCCGTCGCAAGCACGACAGTTTTCCCTTTGTCATCTATCTCGAGGAATCGTCGAAAAATTGTTACACAGAGGTAGTTTACTTTTGATCGCGACGCGTGTTTCTGGATATCTTATCCTCCGACCTAGTCAAACATCTTAACTTCCCTTAAATTGAATCACGAACTAAAATTAAATCTTGAAATTTGTAAGATATCCAGAAATTCCAAGAAACGTATGTCAGGAATCTGAGAACAGCAGTTTTAGGTAGAGCAGAGTTAAACTAGAAAAAGTCTTTCCCAATTATAATATCGATTCCAACCCCAAGTCCCGTTCGAAAGTGTCCCGGTGACACGTGACGCAGCTGATCCCCAAGGATATTCCTCGGAGTCCAGCAGACCGCAAGGGCTTACCGTGGGTGTCGGTGACGCCTATAGAGACGTCTGTTCTAGCATCCTCCAGTGGTTGGGTCGTTTCTAAGCAATAAACGCTGATACAGGCCGAACGGTGGATGCATGTTAGCGGCGTGGCTTGCGTGTCGAGGGTGTCGTGCGGTCATGCGATACCACTTTTCGCCGGGGGTAACATTATTGAACATTACGTTTATAGATTTGTCGCAGCTGACCGCGCATGCTTCGTAAGCAACTTAGCAAAACGGTATTACAGAAAATCAGTGTGCGGTGTTTTATTTTCTTTCCTTTCTTGGTTTTTTCATCTTTGATTCTCTGCGCTTGTCGAAAAATTGATACCTTGGTTCTGGCGTTTCGTAGCTATTACCAGGCAATAAAATTACTAGATATTTGTCGTTGACGATCGAATTCGACACGTGGAGCTATTTCAAGTTGTTTCATGATCACGACACGTTGCATTCCATCGAAAGCGTGCTACGAGGCGCGCGTCCACGGCGTGCGTGATACACGATCGTTCTCTATGTGCCTTCAATTACCGGCTATTAAGAAGTAAGTGTTAGAAACGGCAAATCGATTTGACGTGGACGCAGAGCGGCGTGTGTCGGTCGCGAGCCACGTCGGCGAATCACGATACGGGTTTCTTCTGTTCGTTTTTAGAGCGATGGGTGATAAGCGAGAAATACGTACACGTAGTTAAACACTTCTCTCGGTGTACAAATTGCTCGGTATCGCGAAAACCAAAGAGAGCATCGCTGTTCGAAACTTGTTGGATAAACTTTCTATTTCATTCGTTTTAAATGAAAAATCCAATTCCGAACGGGACAAGGATTTTGATCCACTTTATATTTGATATAATTTTTCAAACTTTTAAAACATCCAAATTCTCATCTTTAAATAATTAATCGTTCTACGGGTAAACCAATTCGAAGCATCCAATATATTTCGAATTTTCCTCTATGGTAAACGTACGATACGAAAATCTCTTCAAACAATGGTATTACCTGTATACCTGGCGCACCCTCGTCGACCCGTTGTCAGGGCGAGAGAGGCTGGAAGCGGTAACACAGCGATAAGATTTCGAGGTAACGAGGCACGTTCGAGAAACCAGGATTCATCGATTATTATCGGTGCATCTTGGATAGCTCTAAATCAAACACACTGCTTGATTGAAGTGCACTCGGCTGAAAGGGGTAAAGGGTAAGAGAGGTAAGAGGCCTCCACAGTCTCTCATCATCGGGGATTAAACTGTTATTGCAAACTTTCCGCGGGTGCTGCCTAGCGTCGACATCGTCGTCGTCGTAGACGACGGCATATTGAGCGTCGCGAAATTAAAATACAGGACGAAAGTTTACACATTGGATAACGCGCGCTCGGCAGCCGTCAATATTGAAATCCGGAAATTGTGACAGCCGTCCGCTTGTTCCATATCCAACCCCTCTCCTATCCCTTTGGGCCAACCCCTGCCACTTTCAAACCCAACGGTTTTTCGACGCTCCGCTCGTCGCCTCACGTGTACTGATTTCGACTGATTTCGGGATTTTTGACTCGCCACCAACGGAATACGCTGTCACGAGATCAAGTCGGCCGATGCGAAACATTTGTTTCTCGCGGCGTCGACCAGGCACAGCCTGGGAATTGTGTGCAGGAACACGCGAACACGCGATGCAAATAATCCAATATTTTCAATTTCGACTGTCTCCTGTTTGCCGCGGTGAAACAATTTGCGCGCGTGTTTTTCTTTCCTCTTCCGCTGCTTTTCTCTTTTTCCTTCCCTTCCTTTTTTCCTTTCTTTTTCAGCTCCTTTTCTTTCATTTTCTCCATCTGTCCTTAGTTATTGAATCGTACCCAGAGATGAGACGACAAGGGAACGAACGAACGGATAATTCATCGGCGATCACGTTCTCTCGCGATGTTTTAATTGGCATCGCGAGTAGCATTCGTTGCTTTCGAACGCAGAACCGAGTAATTTATCGAAGACGAAGGTCCGAAATTACCTTGGTCCCTCTTCCGCGCTTGGTGGAGGCGCGACGCGAGTGAAAACTGCACGTGGAATGCGCGATGAGTTTAATCACGACGTAAGTACATTAGAGAGATCGATACTCTCGTGCTGGCTGCACTTCCCGCGCTTCGGTCAATCGGCTTCTATCGGCCTCCCTGTTCGATGCATCTTCGACATCTTCTTTCCACTTGAATTTCGTTTTTGAATTAATTTTTTCTCGAGCTCTTGCGATTATCTTTTATTCGCATAAAATTTTAATAAGCGGAGAAAACTAAAAACGATATTGGAAACAGGTTATCCTCCCTTTCCGTACTATGATTTTCCTAAATAATTTTTTTCGTCCACCGGTATTTGTTCGGGTGAGTGGAAAGGAGTGTACCCGCCACCACAGTCATTCCCTGAAAATCCACTGGAGGATAGTAATCGAACGATCAATCGAATCCTCCACGGTTCACCGTCCTCCCTGGTTTCAACGGCAATAGTCTTTATTCCGCTTCCAGAAGAGTCCACTCGGGCCCGAGTGGAAAAAGGCGGCTCGACAAAAGTGACGGGGGTGAGCGTGGGGGCGGCGCAGGGTGTCGGGGGTCAGGGCGAGTAGAGTGAGATAGGTAAGCTTTGGATTCCGTTTCTAGGAGCCCGTGAAATCCCGCAGTTTACTTCTACTCGGCGAACGACTCGGGCAAAGACAGTTCGCAGCGCGATAAAACCTGCTCCTTCACCCTTCGACGCAACCACCGACTAATGGAAGGTGTCGATAGGGCTCGCGGGGGTCGAAGTTTACATAGGAGGGTGAGTTGGAACAGGGGCGAGAGGAGAGTCGAGGTTGGCGAACGACAGAGTGCCACCGAGAGAAATCTGAGGCTATAAGACGGAGAGAGAACACGACGAAAAGCACATGGGGGAGAAGATAGAGAGAAAGGGCAACTCCAATCTCGACGTGGCAGGATGACTACCCAGCGCCATGTTGGATTTCATTTACATTTCTCCCGGAGGTCGATCAAAGCGCCTGCGCCTGTTCCTCGTGTGCATCCCTGTCTCTCTGTGTTCGCGGCTGATGCAGTGGATGTCGACGGTGTGCCGATCATTCCCGATGGTGTGTTGGTTGGCAGCGTGGAAAGTGGAAAGCGTCAGTGTTTGGCCGTACAGCCTCTGGGAAGGGTGGCCTAACGCAGAATCGCTCTTGAATTCACCAAGAATCTCTGAGTGCGACTACACATCGGCCCCTCTGTTTACGTATGCAAATGAGTACGGATCAATGCCGTTAATTAGGATTCTCGATCCTGCTCCCTTCGCCTTCTGTTCTACTCCTTCCAAGGATATTCGTCCGTCCGTCTATCTATCCATCTGTCTCTCTGTCTGTCTGTCTGTCTGCCTGTCTGTCTGACTGTCCAGGGTCTGTGTGCTTCTCCCTCGGCCTGATTCTTCACCCATCCTGATTCGACCTGCCACCTATCGTTCTCGACTTCAGCCTGTTCGCTTCTATCTCAATTTAGCGACCGTGGTTATCTTATACGCCTACGATAAGCTTATAATGCGGTGCATGCATCGGTCTCGCACGGCCGAACGACCATAATCGTACGTGATGGTGTATAATCATACGTGCCAAGCTTCTCCTCCTCTCGCATTCTTCCCCTCCAATCGTTCTCGATCGTCCCTCTCATCCACGTTGCTCGTCTTTTTCTTTCCCCATCAACCGCTCCGTTTCCACTTCCTTCCACTTCCTGCTGAATTCTTACAGGTCCCCACTGTACGACCACCGATCCAGGAGGATTCGCCTCAGCCGTTGTTCTTTACAGTTCTTGGAAATTTTTTGAAACCCCTCGCAACTTTGCTCGTCCTCTGCCTCTCTCTTGAAAACTCCATCTCCGTCACGCCCCTTGCCTTTTCTTCCTTTCCTCGCATCGGTTTACTTTCCAGCCTCTTCAACTTTCCTCGAGATTCTTCGGATTGTTCGTACAGCTCCTCTCCCAGCTGAAACGATATCCTCCGTTCTTTCTAATTTCTCCGATATTTGTCTTTTAACTTTCCCTGTCGCTTTCAACCGTTTTTCTTCCGCACTTTCTGCTTTTCGTTTCCATCGTTCCGGTACTTTCTTGTTTACCATTCATCACCGTACACATCTACTTTCGTACCTACTTTCTTACAACTCTTCGGAAAACAGGAAAAATGATCCCAACTTTTCTGCAACTATCAAATCCTTGTCCGTTTCTAAAAGAAAAAAAGAAAAAAAAAAAAAAAAAAAAA
>SMSQ01021553.1:854401-866463 GCA_019453375.1 Ctenoplectra terminalis | reverse complement strand
TTTTAAAAAAAAAAAAAAAAAAAAAAAAAAAAAAAAAAAGGATAAAAAAAGAAAAAGTTTCATCCAACATAAATCCTCTGTCAGTCGACCAATCAACTTGAAACTAGCTTGTCAACAGATTCCACGCGTGACACTCGAAACCACCAATCACCGAAGCTCCATTTCCGTCGCGTTTCGTTCTTTGCACGTTTTTCTTCTAGCGCCAGTCGCGTGTCTCATGAATAGTTTCTTAGTAAGCACCCTTCGAACAAAGACATTACACCCGGCCCGAGACGTGATTACGGTCATTAGCCGGTGGACATCCTGTTGCGCCTCTGCCGATATAATTTCCGCAACGCCGTCGACCACGAACGAAGACATCGTGTCGTCGGCGCTTTCATAATGTCCTGCTAGGTTGTCGGCAGGCAAACGTTCCACGAAGGCCTGCGGGTATCATTTCGAGAGATTATGAAATCACGCGGTACACCGCCCGTATCATTATAACCGTGGCTCGATCCTTTTAAACACTCTTCCTCTGTCCGGACTATTTAAATTGATACGTCATGTTCAGGCGTGTGTTTCACTCGGGAGGACGTGTTAACTGGCGGATGGGAAGATTGCAATTATTTTTAGACTCGTCTTTGGCTAGGTTTGATTTTTCAGATTCTTTGGCTGGGAAAATGAAAGGGGATAACAGGGTGTGTTCGATCGCTCGATCACGTACAATGTCTGTTTTAATGGGCGTGTTACTTCTCTCCTGTATTATATACTATAGTTAAATGTAGATTGAGGGCTATCAATTTCGTCGGTGAGCGTTACTTTGCTCGTTTGTTTGTTCAAAAATTCTGTCAGAGATGTTGGATAGTGGGAATACACCGGTCGAGGAAAATTGATGCTTGTAATGGCTTTATTACACCCGGTTTCAGTGATTCTTTATGGCTCGTCCGTCTCGTCTGATTGTTGGTTGAAAGCAAAGTGTCTATGATAATAGAATACACTCGCAACTCGATTACCATGAATCATGCGTTTGACTCGATGCAACTTGCAGAGCATGGAAATCATTTCTTTGAACAATTTTTTAATTACTTTAAGTAGTATCGGAGAAAAACTCACTTTTCATACGATCTCTCTCCTGTTGATATAATAAATAAACAATTTATAAATTGGTCGCAATCAAGCGATAACAGCGACGCAGGTTTATCGCATGGTGCAAGCGGAAGCGAGATCCAAGAGGAAGCGGAAATAATCTGCGGGCGAACAGTAGGAACGCGAGCGCGCTCGGTTCGTAATCAAATATAATTAGGTATTTTCTTTATTGATATTTCGCGTGTACGCGGCGCATTTAAACGTACTTACAATACCAGACGTTGTTTTGCTTCTTCGGTACGATGTAGAGCCGACGAAGAGAAACAGTCGGGACGAAGCGAGACCGAGAGAATTATCGCCTCGACGCCGGCAGAGTTAGCAACGAAATTAATGGGCGTGTAACATTGTCGAGGAAAAGTCCCTTCCATTGTAAGAGAGGGCCGCGCTGCTAGATGAGTTTCAGTGGCAATGAAAATCATCACGGCTGCCGGTGATGGTAATTAAAAGGTAATGAGCTCACGGTTATGCAGATTGCGGCGAAGTTGACGCGCAGCCAGAGGTTATATCGCGAGGGGTCCCGGCTGCATTTATCGTAGCTGCTCCGCTGCACTGGCTATTGATCGACCAGAAGTAGCACCGAAGGATTGTGTTCGAATTCTGTTTCCACGACGTGGCAACAGAAGCATCGAAGAAAGATTATGGTTGAAGATTATCGTTGCTTTCCGACGAGTTTTTACCCTTCGTAGTACGCGTATTTAATTATTGTCGATTTCGTGTCGATTAGGAGGAAACTTGGTTTTTTCTTGCGATAATAGAATAGGTATAACGTATCATTCATTGATAATTTAATTGTAAGCTCGATAGCATAGTAACATTGAATAATTTGTTCTTCTTCGTCGATACTACCTATCCTGTAACTCCAACCCCTATTTTTGAAACCTTCAAATCCTTGACATCTTCTCTGGTAACAGTTTCTATTTAAAAAATTCATTCTCGGTTGAACGCTGTCTCTATTGTACACGTCGGCACATTAAATAAATGATAGGTATTTAAAAACGTATACCTGAATTATTGATTTCACGAAACTCATCTATTATAGAAGAATCTAACGGAAAATAAGTTGATATATATTCGATGACTCGCGGTGTAGATCGTAATTACCCGATGTTTAAAGTCGTCATCGGGTACGAGCATCTGCTACGTACCATCCAAACTCGGCACACCAGAACAAGGTACCGTTCCTATAAATATCCGAAAAGCTCCATCTCGATGTCGCAATAAATCGTTCGCGGTAGAGATTGAAAGAGCACAGCCACCCCGTGGACGATAGCCGGGCCGAAGATGGGGTCCGGCTGGATGTAACTGAAAATCCGCGCCGCGAAGGGTATCCTTTTTAATAAAACAGTCATACATTCGATTTATCGTGGTCGGTGTCCATCTCGGAGCTCACTATTTTCCGCTTTAGGCGGACACGTATCGGTCGCGGCGGTGTGCGTGTACGTGGGTACTGTCAGGGATACGCGTCGGGGGATCGTGATTTGTCGACTACGCGACCGCATATTTACGGTTCGCTTGACCGGCCGCTCGGCTTACAGCCGCACGAGCCTCTATGTATTTTCTGAATTTCACATTTCCCGAGGCATTTCCAAGGGGATATCGAGTTCCGTTGGCCGCGAAGTCTGACGAGGCCGAGGGTTACCGTACTCGAGCCACCGCCTCTAAGTCGATAAGGGCTTTGATATGCTAAGTCCGAATGATCTGGCTGGAGATGCGTGAACCGACCACGCACATCTCCACAATTGGAATTCGAGGACGCGACGGTTGGACTATAGCCACGTCGGCCACGAAATTGTACTACATCCTATCCCTGTGTGGGGGCCATCCTCTTCTCGCCACTCGAGATGAAAATTGAGACCCTTCTGCCATAGGCTATCTCGTGCGAGCTAATCGAAAATAGTCGAGGAACGAGACCCTCGGAACGTGGTCCCCTTCGAACGTCCCGACTGGATGACCAGTGAACGCGATTATGAAAATTTCTCGACTTCAGAA
This sequence comes from Ctenoplectra terminalis, assembly GCA_019453375.1. Taxonomy (NCBI): domain Eukaryota; kingdom Metazoa; phylum Arthropoda; class Insecta; order Hymenoptera; family Apidae; genus Ctenoplectra; species Ctenoplectra terminalis. Next base: position 863,349 of record SMSQ01021553.1, on the reverse strand, counting down.
TCACCGTGCAAGTTTACTCGAGCCTTGCCAGACGCAAAATTCTTCGATTCTCCGACGCAACTCTTTGCCCGCCGAATTTCCGCTCAATTAAATCACTGTCTTCCACGACGATAAATAACCCGGCTGTCTAAACTCCGAACCTTGGACTCGCCGATACATCAATCACGAGTGTCGGGGGTGGAAAGTAGAATGGATCGAAAGGGAAAAGAAAAGAGTACCCTTGGAGAACGTTAAGATTCCTATTATTACGGTTAACGTTATCCACCTTCGGCGCGAGAGAACTATCTCTTGCCAAGGAATCACCCATCGATACTCGCAAAGTTCTCCTCTCGATACCACCGATATTTCGTTCGGTCGTTCAACTCAAACCCTCGCATGTCCGCATAATCTGCTTCTTTTTTTTCCTCTTTTCCTCCCCGGTTCACGGTTGTCAATTTACGAAACCGCCTTGCACCTGCGTTCAAACGTTCCCTGTTCAGGGGGGAACATGGTAACGCATGTATCGACAAATAAAAGGTGTTCCTCGTGGCACGGGACGAGCCAGGGTCCGCTCATGGTAGATCGACCGCGGAAGCACTCGGAATTGAGCGGTCGGCAGCTGTGCGACGCGTTAGTGTTTGCGAGAAACGGACAGGACGGGCGCGTAGAACTGGAACACAATCTGCTCGCAAGATACACTTGTCGGCGGACAGGGTCAGGTACGGCGAACCGGTAGCGAACGCTTCTGTCCTGGGATCCGCGTTAAGAGCAGGTCTCGAGCCGTTCGAGCATGAAGAACTCACTGAACCATATTTAGCGCTATCGTGTCGTATTAAGGCTCGTCGAGGGGCGCCGCTCGATAAGACACGACGTGTTAAAAGTTTCGAATGATACGTCTACACGGCGCACGTATAATACGCGCTCGCACGCGAGTAAATAAAAGCGATGTGCGAACGAGGTGTCTGACTCGTATCCAGTCGCCTTCGAGCCACCAGGGTCCAGGTTGTGGGAATATTTTCGCTGGAACGGACGGCTGAGATGTTGATCGAACGGAACTTGGCTACACGAGCCATTCTGTTCGACGAATTTTAGCGTATTACAGGGAACTTGGGGAGGGACGGCCGGTCGAGCTCTGGAGATACGATTTGAACGCTGGAGATACGTCGATGGTGTCCGTGTGAACAGATACGGTGAAGTTTGGGTATGCAAGGAGAGGAAGCAATGTACACAATTTTCGAAATCTTTTCGTTCGAAGTTTATACGTTTTATAAACAAGAAGCTGGTAAACGTTTTGTCAAGGGTTCGCTTCATCCTCTGTCGCGTTGGTTCCGCGAGCAGGACGATATCGTTCGTTGTGCGTCGCGTTTGACGAGACATGAATTTAATATTTCGACAAGAAGGGGAATTCGTAAGATTGAAATTGCAGCCGCAGCAATTTTCATCACCGGAATACCGTGAAGTGTGTTTGGCCTAGATTAAAAGCGAAGCGTAGGGAGTTGGTTTGCCCGCCACACACGAGCCCGCACTGCGGTTTATGTTCGTATTTCGCCTACTCGTATATGAGCACTTACTCTTTCATTACGTTTTGAACGTCGCCTCTAAACGCGCTCATGAATTCGTTAAAGAATTCCCGTTTCAAAAATTCAAATATTCGTGCTGGCTTTTGTTCTCGTTAAAAAGATAAATGAATAAATAAAAATTGGACTGGTCCGTATCCCGTTGAATATAATCGTTTTTTAATGAAGCCATTGTTTCCCATTTACCATCCGTTCATTCGTATCGAAACGAATCGAATTTTCGTACAGATTCGAAAGATTTCTTCGTTTCGATTTTTTTTTTCTTTTTTCTTTTTTATGCGTTACCCACCATTGTTCTCCGTTTATTTAAATTGCATTATTTATTTCGCCAGTATCGGTTAATTACGGAATTGGAGGAAAGGATAGCGCGATCGCCTCGATATTGATTTCATTCTTGTCGCGGAACGTCGAAAACAATGCGAGATTCGTGTCGGTTAAATAAATTTGCGACGAACGAAACAATTCCCTGTTCAACCCCTTTCCACCTCTGCCCCTTTTGTATATACGTTTTACGAATTAAACTCATCGATGTTGTCACTTTGTGTGAAATTAACGACCCGATATCGTGTCTCAGCGGCGACAATTAATTTGTTTTCGTATTTTGGCCGGCTTGATTATACCGTATTACGGATTTTAATATAATACCAGCGCGAATCTATTACGATGTAATTAAATTTTATCCCGACGAAAGTGTTCGATAAAGTTATTTACCACCTGCTCAGCCTGGACAAGAATGTCCGGGATCGGTTGATAATTTCCAGTGAATTAATTCGTAAAGTGTCCGTTCAACTAGATCGTTTTGTTACGTTTCTCGTGTTTTTTATTTTTTGTTTTGCTTTTTACACGGCCTGGAAGTTGGTCAAACGAATTTGTTGGTAAAACGTTCGGAAAATACCTGAAAGAAAACGCGAATCCCCGCAAGTTCGACGATCCGTGCGTTATAAAGAGCACCGTGAAACAAGAGTTGCTCGAACGAGCCCTAACCTAAAAAAAAAAAAGAAAAAAAAGAAAAAAAAAAGAAGAAAAAAGCACGAAGTAAGAAGAAAAAAGTCGAGAAAAGAAAAGAAAAGCATCGGCCGGGTAACACGATACGACATATTCATCATAATCCATAACGCGGAACACCTTGAGCATTCACGACCCGTCAAAAGTCCTCAAAGGAAATTCTACAGGAAGCCCGTTTAGGGGCCATTATTATTTCTGTCGGCGAAGGCCGACCGCGTGCTCCACTAGCTGCGCTCTGTTTTTCTATTATTCTTATGAATCTAGGAAGTTGAGGGCCAAGAATAATTATTACGTCTTAAATCTCTCTCTCTTTCTCTCTTTCTCTCTTTCTCTTTCTTTGTCTATTAGGATACAGACCTTCTGTATTATACATGATATCGGATACGGGATCACTTAGCGTAATCGGAGATGTTTTTCTAAAAAGCAATTACGTTAGGTTCCTGTGGAAAAAGAAGGTTAAGGCTTAAACGAATTTCTATTGCGAAGATTAAACGCAAGTTTAACGATACGTTTATGGGCCATTTTTCAGTTAATTTTGCTTTTTATGGGAAACGTTACTTAGCTTTTTGCACGAGTTTAATCGCATTACTCTTGGCCGCTTTAATTCCATGATTCCAAACAGCTACAGGCTCAACTCAAATTGATTATAATTTCTCGTCTGTGTTATTAGAACATTCGTATGCATTAGAAGGTTTCTGCTCCTAGTAATTGCGCAAACGCGCAATTTTTTTTTCGTTTTGACGTGACTTTTGCCAAGCGAGCGAAAGTTGTTCCACGGCATTGACGCGTTGGTAGTCCAAGAAACTCGAAAGATCACCGTGCCTCCTCAATGAAAACGTCCCTTTGAAAAGTGCCATTTATCAAAGCAATCTCGCGAGATTCTTACGCTTGATTCCACTATGCCTCTGGCGCGTGTGTTGCGCGTCCACGGAATATTAATTCCTTAGATTTAATTAACCGATTAGTAGATGTCGACTCGATGCCGCGTTAACCGAGTCACGTAGACGGGTTAGACCGTGTCTTCGACGCAACGACGACTCGAATTAAACGATTCATCAACGCGTGCGATTGATAAAACGCTGGAACGATCTTGTTTTAAAGTTCACAGAGAAAAGCGGGACGAATAATTAATTGGAAGCTTTAAAGTATTTGAAATTGAAGAAGTTCCAAAGGAATTATAATTATAGTTATAATTACAATTTTCTTTTGAAAACCAGAACGCGTCCAATTTTATTTCAAATATCTGTAAGCAATCAGGATTTTCAGTTTTCGATCCTCCACCAACGTTTTCCATTTTTCACGAACAAAAGCGTCGCGTCGTGGCTTTGAGCGTGTTATCAGGCTTTCGTCGGCCAGGCCGCTTCTTTCTAGGAAGCTACTTCGGTCCGTCCCATTCGTGGCTGCTTTAATCCTGCAGATTTTGCTCATACGTTTCGCATCATATCCTACGTGTACCGTAAAGCCGTGTACCCACGCGATTCTCGTGTTTCTCGCTCGTGGATAGAGATTCGTATAGAGGAAAGAGATGACAGACGCGCCTATCGGATTCCTATTATTAAGGTATCCATTGAAACGCATCGTTGTTCGTAGCGTTTCGATCGTTTTCGAATATTCCGTTCAGGTGTAATCAATTTGTTGCAGTAATGAATTAAGAGCGTATCAATTTGGAAGGCACTCGTTATGTTTCGTGATTCGAGGGTGAACGAGCTACAACACCGAACCCCCAAATTACTCTTCAACGGTAGCATCGGATATCGATCTGTAATTATCGTAACGGGTGGGGTTTATCCGTGAACGATGAATTTTTCGTAGAAAAGGCATCAATTTCGACGAGTTCCTCGGCGTTCTGTTAGGAAAAGAAAAAGGGCAAGACAAAGCGAAACGAAGACTTATCCTCCTTGGAGATTTATCCGTTCTCTTTTTTCTCGATTCGTTAATTATTCCTTTCCCGTTTTACCGGCGATATTATTCAAATTTCTTGCATCGCGAGCAATCGGAGATCGAAGATCCGAAAGCGTAGTTTCTTTCTTGAGACCATTCTACTCGTTGGCTAATTGAGACGGTCTCTAATTGATGCATGGTCCGTTCGCTTCTTTTTCTCTCCGGTCGTGTATCAGTAGCGCCTTTGTAATCTCGTTGAATCGCAAGTTGGCTCAGAAGCGCCCGAGAGTTTCTGTTTTCTGTCTCGATTCATCCGGTCTAATTTACATCACAACGAGTTACTCCGTTTCCGCGTTTACACGCGCGTTCATTCGTCCTATGCTAAAGTTTTGCCCGCCTACTGATATATTATTTATCGACTCGGCGAGTTCGAATGTAACTGGAGGAAATTGCCAGCTAGCGGAATCGAATTTCGACGATCGATGGCGTTGAAAGATCTGGAATATTTGCGTTCGTCTTAAAATCGTTCTTGTTATTTGCCACGCAACGTTTTGTTTCCATTACAAGCTGAACGATTTCCAATTAATTCCTTTCGATGTTGCGCAGGATGATTTTTAACGAGTAATTCTACAGGCGAATATTTCTCGTAAATCAATTCGAATAATATAACCAAATGGAGATTAGTAGACGATGTTGGAAAGAGGATTGATAAAATTTCGAAAAATTCAATTAAAATAACGGTTCTACGGTATCGTTTCATAGGTGTTCTATATATTAATTAAAAACGCGAAAATTTTATGTTCTCGAATTAAGCGTATCTTTGCACACGGTGTGCAATCAATTCTAAAATAAGAGATTCGGTCAAAGCTTTAACGCGGTGACGACCGATACGAATGAAAGAGGAAAAAGAAAAAAGAAAAAAAGAAAAAAGATTCAAAATTAAAACGCATATTTCATCGCAAGGATTCGGCATGGAAATTTGTTCGCGATTCTAGTTAAAAATTAAATTAACATATTTTCGTGAATCACGTAGCCAATCAGAAGTACGCGTTCCCGCTTCTTAATTAATCGAGTTAAATTTACACGGCGTCGGATTAATTTGTATCCTCTCCTATCTCTTACTTTTCTTCTTCTTTTTCCTTTATTCCACATTGTTCGTCGTCTTACTAATTAATGCATTATAACGATACCCAGCGACGAATAACCGGCGATGTCGACGAGATCGGCAGGATCGAGCACGGTCCGGTTAACGAAGATCGTTAACGCCAGCTGAAAACGAGCCACGCCAACGACGACTCTTGCAAATTGCACCGCGGAACAATATCGATCCAGGTCACGTCGAATACGGCCAGCCAGCACGGATTGCCAGGCATTTTCCAGCAAGATAAACGTCACTAGCGACCGTAACTCCGGCCTTAACAGTAATATTCGTTGTAGTACGTATTCGAGCGCGTTTACGGTGGAAGAAAGGAATCGTGAGCTCGTCCGGGATTGAATTACTTGAATAATGGCGATCTATCCTTCATTAAATTAGTCTCGCCACTAATTTATTACGGGGGTAACTCGAGAATGCGGTTCTTCTTCTATACCTCTGCACGATTAACGTACAAGTACGTCCGGTAGATACCCGTGCTTATGCATATACATATGGAAGTCGTACAGAGAGCAGTAGGTAGAGATAATCAGGATTTCTTTCGATCGTTCGCCGGTATGGTCCTTGGTCTTCGCAATAAAATCGAATAACGCACGGGGCAGGGTGACTTTACGGTTACCGAAAGGATCCGTCTCCCTCGACGAAAGTAGAACATAAAACTGCGAAATGTAATTACGGGGACTCTAATGGCGATGGGAGAGAGGGGCTGAGGCGGGGTGCTTTCAATGAATTCTTTATTTGTCGCGGAATGGTTCTCGTTGAATTTATAATTCGCCGTGTCTACTTGTGGTCGATCCCTTTTTCTTGCTCGTGGTTTGATGTATCGTAAGACGTGTCGCGTTTTATTTTATTCGTATTTATTTATGGTCACCGTAAATCAATACGGATATCGATAAATTTGTCGATCACACTGGAATTACAGAACAACCCCTTCGAAACGTACAACCGTTCAACCTCGTAAGTAAAGGAAATTACACGAAGGAAGAGATCCTACAAATTACAAAGATTACCGCCTTGAATATATTTCGAGAATGCATTTCGCGGCGCGATAAGGCTTTCAAGGAAAATGAGCCAATCGCGCTTTCGAAACGGCGTGTGCGAGGCCGTACAAGAATAAAAGACGGGACGGCGAACAGGACGAGGGCAATAGACTATGAAAATGTTGGGAGGTCGAACGATAAACGTCACCCGGATGGCTGTACAGTACGATAATTGTACGATAACTTTTACGATGGGCTTGCACCATTCGCGCAAGCACGCTTCCACGTGAGAAGCCGCGTACCGAGACCTCGAGGATCAGGGTATCGTCTTACATGGATACGTTTAATTAAGCCGTGCAACGCGGTTCGAGAAACCTGTCATGACACGACCCACGTTGTGCTAGATTTTTTTTCGCCAACAATTCTCAAACTTCACCTTTGCTTCTGCATAAAATGACTGTGAATCGAGAAGCATCGGATTGAATTTTTCTTTGCTCGAAACTTTGAATACTTCGAAGAATAATTCAGCGTGACAATTTATTAAATTTAAGTTATCAATAAGATATTTGAGCGCTCGATAAGTGGAATATGAATTCATCGTGTTCATCGATCTCTCTGGTACGCGAGAGATTACGTATGAAAGACAGAAGATTCCGACGTTGAAAGATATTTATAATTTCATCGAGAAAGCATACGAAATAATGTATAGAACGCGTTAATAATTATCACAGACGGGATGTATTTGCCCGATTAAAGCGTGTCTCGAAGGGAATTAGAAGTTGGAAGCGGTCAAAGATAGGCCAGCGCGAATATAAAAACCTCGAGGGTGAATTGACACTAGTTGGATCCCGTGGTGTTCGATCATTGTTCAACGGCGGAGGCAACGACTCACGGTCTCACTTAAAGCACCCTCGCCTTGAAACCGATCCCAGGAGATAGCACACGGACTTCCGACGTCCATTACAGTCCACGCGAGTGGCCACACACCTGTGCCCGCAGAGGATCTTCCCGAGATCCAGGATGTTTCGTCTGGGGATACGTGGCGCGGGGCCCCGGGCGCTTCTGACAGACGATACGATAAATCAACAGTTTCTCTTCTCTTCCCTTCTGGTATCTGGACGGTGCACTTTCCAGAGGAACTCGGGCTATCCGGCAGGGAGAGAGCCAACCTACCGTAGGGTGACACGGGTGAGATGGACGGGCAGGAAACCAAAATTACGCCCGCTTTACGCCGCCGCTGCCGCTATGGATCTAATTTATTGTCTTTAAATGCAGATCCTCCGGAGCCCGTGGGCAGACGGTCGCTGCTAGATACTCTTCCTTGTAAGCTACGTAAAACCTCGTGCGCGTGTACGTGTGTCCGTGGACGCGTTTGGCCGCGTTTCCCGCGCGGAACACTGTGTCCGCAATTAGACGCGCCAGTCGGGAAGTCGTGGAAGAGCAACGCGAGTTCGGTCGGGATTCGCCTTTGGCGACGAACGATTTCGTTGGCGCATCGGATCCAAGATCTCTTTCTAAATGCATCGTAGATCCGACGTCGATAAGGGAGAACCGTTCGATATAAACTGCCGCCTTTTACGTGTACTTGGTTGGATAACGCTGATACCGAAGCGACATGGGAAGATGCGCCTCTTTCAGTCGGCTCGCTGCTCGCCTGGATACGTCAATCACTCGCGAGTATCAGCGACCAGTATCGATGTTAGCCCGCGTTTCCGTGGTAATGTATGTTAATTATCGGTTAGGCGTCGTGGTGGATTTATCATGATTAGCATTTTGCTATCCAGATTGGGAATGGGGCAAAGGTAGGATGTAAATGAGTTTTGTGCGAGGACTGTTCGACAACGTTCTGTGTCCATTAATTATTTGGAAAGGTTTCCTTCCAATTCCTTTTCATATTCGTACAATTTTTTCGAAGATAGTTAAAGATAGTCGAATTTCTTCATCATATATCGGATGCCTTTGTAACGCGGAGAATTCAGGTTCGTCGCGTTATAGGAAAATTCGTTTTTCGCGGCACAGCGTTTTAACGCAACACGGGTATCGCGATAAAATTTCCACTACGTATAGGCTTCGTCCTAATTGACTTGATCACTTGACATGGCACGCCACCAGTTATCAAATGGAGCTGTCGGCTCGAAGTATAATTTGATTTATATGTAATTACCGAGACCTCCATTATTTCCACGTGACGCGGATCAAACTCGAATTAGCTTAATCATAATCGAATAGCGGCCGCTTTCAGGATGCCCGTGAGCGATTAGTCGACGCTCCTTTGACGGATGATTCCGGCTCTTTAATTATCCCTGTTTGATCGAACACTTTTAATGCGTCTCGTCACAGGACCACGGCTTGTCAACGTTTTTTGCCCCTCTT